>JAWZTD010019630.1:0-19181 GCA_035221335.1 Echites panduratus
CAACACAATGCGTGAATTGATACCTTAGAAGAAAAATATTGAATAAAAGAAAAGGCTGAATCAACAAGCAAATTGAAGAATTTGAGTAGGAAACCGAAAATATACCAGAGAGGGAAACATAGGTTAATGCTGCTACACAATAAATAAATAAGAGTGAGAATTGTGAACAAATCAATAATCACACCTACTCTTCCACATCCAAGACCCAAACAAGGGAAAACAAATATGTCAGAGAAACTTTAATAATAAAAGGAGATGATATAAAAGGACATATTCAATTCTAAAATCACATAAAGCACGTAAGAAACATAAGTAAAAGAGAACAAGAAGAAATCAGAGTAATTAGAACAAGTAGATAGCTGAACACCAATCTCTTTTATTTAAAAAAATTGGTAGAGGAATTTGATTTTATTACTTATTACTTTTTAAAAAAAAAAAGTAGTTTATCATTAACTTGATCCTTAAAAATTTAATTGAACTTTTAAATAATTTGAACTACTTTACCCGTAATGACATTACTCTATATATAGTAAGAAAATACAATTTGACACCTCAAAATTGAATAATATGAAAAGTATCAAAATACCTAATTACAAATAAAATAAAATAATAATAATAAAAATGGAAAGTAACTTTACCAACATTCATTCTTTCTTGCTCATACTTTTGAAGATAGTGATTAGGCCATAAATCACTACAAACTCCTTGTAATTAACAACGGAAAAGAAAAAAAAATATGTTGATGATGTAAATATTTTAAAAGTGAATTTAAGAAGGTGACAACATTGAATAATTCCAAACCTTCCATATTCTATTTTATAGGTCCCTCAGCATTTTACACAGTAAATAATATAATTGTTGCTGACTAAATGATTCAAATAGGAATTCAACTCATCATTCGCTTTGTTCTACAAATGCCTAACATGATTTATAGCCAAATATACATCAGCTTTAGATGGTTTCAGAAAAAAAAAATGGTAAAAAACATGTCCATGATTCATGGTCATTTAGATCAACTGATGTTACTGAAATTATAACAAATTGTCAAATAAATCCATAAGAAAGGTGAGGAAAAAAAAATTTCTATAAGAACAGATATAAAGCAAATATTGGCATACAAACCTCTTCAATGTTGAAGTTTATACAGAGAAAAATAATACTGATCTCGTTCTATATATTCTGCAGATACGGAAACATATCCATATCAACATTAGTCTGTTTTTTCTCCCTCTCCGAGACTACAATAACTACCAAGAGAAGTTATATTGCCTTTCTAAACTGAAGTCTAAGATCAATAGTTGGAATCCAAGATATGTTGTCAGGTTTAGATCATAATTTTATAGTGGAGCTAAACTCCTTTTTACCTAAAAGTGATAGGATCCACATAGGAGAATTTATCACATAATAGAAGTATACTTTGTAGAAGAGAATAGCAATCCCTTTAATTGATGCTATCAGCAATAATCTAACTTAGAAGGACAAATAAAATAACAATCTTTTTCTTTTTCTGAAACATTAAACTCCACCTTTTCTGTTTAATTTTTTCCTTTTCCAGTTTAAGACATCTACCAGCACAAAATCTGTAATTGTTTTAGTCAATGTCAGTATACACATGTGAGATGATAAAGTAGAAATGTCATTTGGCCTAAAACTTTCAAAGCCTTACCATATCTTAACAAATTATACATGCCATGAACAACATCCAAAGAAAAATCTAAGGCTCAGTTTGGATACACCATCCGTTTGGATGTTGTTATCCAATTCCATAAAATTTCGTAAAATATACCTTTAAATTGGAGCTTTTTTTTGCTCAAAAAATGAAAATTTTTTTTGGAAACCAAATTAAAACATCCATATAAGATGGTCATTTAGATCAACTAATGTTACTGAAATTATAACAAATTGTCAAATAAATCCATAAGAAAGGTGAGGAAATAAAAATTTCTATAAGAATAGATATAAAACAAATATTGGGCATACAAACCTCTTCAATGTTGAAGTTTATACAGAAGAAAAATAATACTGATCTCGTTCTATATATTCTGTAGATATGGAAACATATCGATATCAACATTAGTCTGTTTCCCCCCTCTAAGACTACAATAACTACCAAGAGAAGTTATATTGGCTTTCTAAACTGAAGTCTAAGATCAATAGTTGGAATCTAAGATATGTTGTCAGGTTTAGATCATAATTTTATAGTGGACCTAAACTCTTTTTTACCCAAAAGTGATAGGATCCACATAAGGGAATTTATCACAGAATAAAGTATACTTTGAAGGAGAGAATAGCAATCTCTTTAATTGATGGTGAAGGGACAATCCAAGAAGTTAGCACAGTAGACAGCAGATTCGCCTCTTCTAGGAATGAACTCGCTAGCAAAACTAAGCCCGCCAAAGCGAGATGATTGGGCTATGGTCATGGCCGAGACACACTTGGTCTGATCCCGCTCAGAAAGAAGCTACAGTACGAGCATTAAATGCCTACTATAGCTTTTCGACAATATTAATATGACGAGACGTATTGGGGGCCGTTTATGAATTAAAATCATCCTAATCCCCTGAATTTATGATACCCACTCTCACTCCTGTCAAAAGCATGGGGGCTCCGCCGTAAACCACACGATGGAGGTTATAAAATCACAAGAATGTCATCCCACTACTTCTATAAATAGGGGACCAATATCTATAACCAGATAAGTTCTGCACACCCTATTCTCATTCTACAACATCAGGCTTATTCTCTCCCTCTTTTCCTAACTTAAGCTTCGGAGTTTATTCCAGGAGAAATTCTTCTGGGGTTTTGCTCTTTTGCAGGAAACACGTTTTTCTCAACCTCAAGACCAGATAACCTTCCACTTCAGTAAAACAATATCTTGCGTCATCAGATTGGTTCCGTTACCGGGTAAGTTTCACCAATGGCAACTCATGAGCAGTCAGGAAAATCTGGAAACGGGAAAGAACCTGAACAAAAACGATCGAGACATTCATTCCTACGCATCGACGACGACCATTCCGAAGGAATCCTTAGGGCTGAGCCTATCACCCCAGCCACTGTCCGAAGAAGAGAGTCCAATATTCCCCCTAGAGTCTCAGCTAAGCAGAGATTTTGGCCCACGGGAGTAGGTCCCTCAGGGACAAAAGACCTGAGGAGGATCCTTAATTTCAACAGAGGGTTAACTGAAGAAAATCCTCCCAACGACCCTTCCAAAATACAAAGGCTGGAAGAGGAGCTACAAATAAGCAACAAAAGAAACCAGATAATGATGGAATGGGCATAGCTCAGCCAAAAGATGGCTATGATAGGGCAGACTCTACCACCTCCAGTACCGATACCAACCCCTTCCAGGACACTCTCCAGAGATGCCCCCGCAGGGCCATGGCAAGGCCAACCAAGTTCTGAAAATCGGAGCCCAAGCAGGGGCAAGGAAACATTGAAATAGAGGGAGTAAGATCCCCGTAGACCGGGCAAAGTAAGCCAAGTGGGCTATTCAGGAAACCTATTAAGGCACAGAAATCAGGCGCGAAGGGATCACGAAAGTACTTACGCTTCTAAAATTAGGCGGGCAAGGACCCCTGAAAGGAAGAAATCAAGGAGTAGGTCGAGATAGCCAAGGAAAGGACCAGTCACTAAGTTGCCCTTCGCAAGATGGATCCGAGAGGCGCCTCCCAATCCCGATTTCAAACTGCTCGCTTTACCACTATACACTGGAAAAGGAAGGGCTCAAGATCACTTTTGCAGATACGAACATGCGATGGGAGTCATCACCAACGACGAAGCAGTGAAATGTAAGGCTTTCGCAAGCACCCTCGGTGATAAAGCGACCACGTGGTTCACAAACCTAAAATCAGGATCGATCAATGGTTGGCCCGCCCTAGAAAAAGAGTTTCTCGCTAGGTTCGGGATCGCAGGAGCCCTAGCTAAGAATCAGGGAGACCTTTTCAACGTGCGACAACATCAAGGGTAAGACCTCGAAGCCTATATTGAAAAATTTAAAAAAGTCTGATGATATCGATGGGTAGCCATGGAAGTAGCATTACACTCATTTATTCACGGAACCACGTCGGCCTACCTAAAAACTGAATTCCATATCAGACCTCCTAAAACGATAGCTGAAATGTTCGAAGTAGCTAGGAAGCTCGCAGTTTCTCAACAGGGTGGATCCCGCCATCCCGCTAAAGAGAGAAATGCCTCTCCCAAACGGGAAAGTCGTGACAGAAAAAACCGGGTAAGGAAAACGGAAACCATCACCTCTCTAAACGTAACAAGAGCGGGTTTGATTTCGGTACTAAAAGAAAAATTTGGAGTGGAAAACCTGAGGCCCCTCAATCCTGACAATCGGGACAGAAGGGATCCCGGAAGGTATTGCGCCTTCCACAGAGATCACGGCCACTCAACTGAGCAGTGCCTACAGTTGAAAAGGGCCATCGAGAGGTTAATAAAAAGAGGACATCTGCAGGAATTCAAAGCAGAAACTTCTTGCCACATTGAACGAGGAGAGAACAGGGCGGAAGAGCGAACTGTTAACATGATAATAGAAACCGCCCCCTCCAACACTCAACTCCAGAGACAGATCCATTCGCTAAATCAAATCTTCTAATTGATGGAAGAGCCTGGGGATAATGAAACCATCTCCTTCCGGCGAAGCGAACTCGCCCCAACGATGAGCACCAGAACTCATCCAATAAGTATTGAAGATTCCCTCGAAATAAACGGGATAGACCCATGGAGGGTAAAAAGAATATTGGTAGACACAAGTGCAAGTAGAGATATTCTCTACTACTCCTGTTTCAGGGCCATGGGAATACCGGACTCCCACTTAACCCCCTACGAGGGAACTCTGGAAGGCTTCACCAATCACAAGGTTCGAGTCAAAGGAAGCATAAACGCGAGAGTCCGGTTGGGGGATGGGACCAGTAGCCGAGTCGAGACGGTAAATTTCTTGGTCATCGATTTGAATTCTCCATACAACGCGATCTTCGGCGTAACCTCCCAAGCAACCTTCGAAATGGTCTCATCCATTCCTCACCAGAAGGTAAAAATACCCTCCCGTGAGCTGGTCATCACGCTCGAAAGTAATCCTAAAGATATCCTACGATATCAGTTAGCTTTGTGGAAAAGGAGAAGGACTGAAGCCTCGTCAGAAACAGAGCCCATGGCGATCCGCACCATCGAAGAAGACACTGGAGATACTCTGGGAGCGAAAATGGGAGGAAAAGAGGAAACAATCGAGGTCGAAGTCAATCCTTCCTACCCCGACCAGAAGATTAGGATTGGAACTTCTCTCCCTTTAGAAGAAAGACAGGCATTAGAAAGACTCCTGAAAGAATACGTCAACACGTTTGCATGGGAAGTGAACCACATGCCTGGCATAAATGAGGACATCATGGTTCATCACCTCAACATCGACCCCACATTCAAGGTCGTTCAGCAGAAGCCCAGAAGATTTGGACATGAGAAAGAAGCTGTCATGAAGGAGGAAGAAGCAAAGTTAGTCCAGGCGAAATTCATAAAAGAAGTGAAATACCCTACTTGGTTGGCCAATGTAGTGATGGTTAAGAAGGCTACCGGAAAATGGAGAATGTGTGTAGATTTCACTGATCTGAACAAAGCCTGTCCAAAAGATTGCTACCCCCTTCCTAGAATAGACTCACTGCTGGATTCCACAGCAGGGTTTTTAACATTCAGTTTTTTAGACGCCTTCTCAGGATATCACCAAATAAAGCTCAAATCTGAGGATCGGGTCCACACCTCTTTCAGAGCAGGAGGGGGCACATACTTTTACAACGTTATGCCCTTTGGCCTAAAAAATGCCGAAGCTACATATCAGAGAGTGGTGAATTTAGTTTTCCAAACCCAGATAGGGAGAAACATGGAGGCCTATGTTGATGACATGGTTATCAAAACTCGCGAGGGGGGATGCCACCTGGATGATTTGAGAGAAACCTTCAACAATCTGAACAGGTTCAACATGAAGCTCAATCCCGCCAAGTGCATATTCGGAGTAGATTCGGGAAAATTTTTAGTTTTATGGTAACGCAACGTGGAATTGAGGTTAACCCCACGAAGATAACAGCGATTACCGGCATGAAGGAACCACGATGCAAGAAGGATATCCAGAAGCTAACGGGATGTATTGCTGCCTTAGGAAGATTCCTGTCCCGCTCGGCGGAAAGGTGCCTCCCATTTTTCAAAGCCCTCAAGGGAACCAAGAAGGATTTTCTTTGGACCAAAGAGTGCGCTAAAGCTTTCTTGGAGCTAAAAGAATACCTATCCCACCCCCCACTGCTCGCCAGTCCGCACACTGGATAAGAACTGTACATATACTTAGAGGCTTCCGATTTAGCGGTAGCTGCTGTCTTGATTAAGGAATCCGAGGGAAAACAATTACCAATCTATTATGTAAGTAAAGTCCTCCAGGAGGCCAAAATTCGTTACATTAATACAGAAAAATTAGCTTACACCTTGGTTATCGCTTCGAGAAAATTAAGAGCCTACTTTGATTGCCATACAATAAATGTATACACAAATGCACCCCTAAAGCAGATTTTCCACAAACCAGACACATCAGGAAGAATGCTAAAGTGGTCCATAGAGCTCAGTGCATATGACATAAAATTTGTCCCCAGAAAAGCGATAAAAGGACAAGCACTGGCTGATTTCGTAGCCGAAATGACGATTAATCAGGAATCCCCAGTAACTTCAGACCAAGAAAAGCCCTTGGATAAGGAAGAAGCTCAGGGGGACCTATGGACAATACTTGTAGACGGAGCTTCGAACCACGAGGGTCGGGGAGCGGGGATAGTCCTCAACTCACCTTGTAAGACAATCACCCTCAAAAAGGGAGTTAAGTTCCTTTTCCCGGGAACTAACAACATTGTGGAATACGAAGCTCTACTAATAGGAATGCTATGGGCGCGAAGGTTGGGAATTAAAAAATTAAGAGCAAAGAGTGACTTACAAATAGTGGTTAACCAAGTGAATGGAGAATTCTAATCAGGAGGGATGTTGCGAGAATATCGCGACAAAGTACACCAGGAGGCAGCAAAGTTCGAACACTTCGAACTGACCAAAGTACCCAGGGCGGAAAACAAGCAGGCCAACGAAATATCCAAACTCGCCGCAATATCATCAGAAGGGATATTAAATGAGATCCTAATTGAAGAAAGCCATGCGCCATACATCTCGCCTCAAAATGAAGAAACCGGCAGACAGATTCTAACCATCCAAGATAAGACTGATTGGGTGCAAGAGATAAAGGATTTCCTAAAAGAAGGAAAGTTACCGCCAAAGCAAGAAGATGCTTTAGCACTCCGAAGGAGGGCAGCAAGGTATGTGATCCTGGATGACATCCTCTTCAGGCGGTCATTCTCAAAACCGCTATTAAGATGTGTACCTCCCGATACGGTAGACCCAATTTTAGAAGAAGTCCACGAAGAAGTATGCGGAGGACATCCCGGGGCGAGATCAATGGCTGACAGGATAATCCACTTCGGATACTACTGGTCGTCACTAAGGCAAGATGTAAAGAACTACACCAGCAAATGCCCCAAATGCCAAGAATACGCCAACATCCCCAGGTTACCCTCTGCTGATCAAACTTCGGTCATATCGCCCTGGCCATTTCACATGTGGGGAATGGATCTGATTTGCCCATTCTTCCCTGCTAGTGGAGGAAGAAAATTCCTAGTAGTGGCAGTGGACTAATTTTCGAAATGGATAGAGGCCAAAGCACTAGCACATCCGACAGAGGAAAACGTACTAAATTTCTTTCACGATATGGTGTTATGTAGATACGGGATCCCAAGAGCTGTCGTGACGGACCATGGCACCCAATTCTCTACAAAGTTTACCGCGGAATGCTTGCGATTAAAGATCAAACATTGGAAATCCTCAGTCGCGCATCCACAAGGAAATGGGCAAGCCCTTTGCTGCTAACAAGCTAATAATCACTGCTTTGAAAAAGAACCTGGAGGGAAAACAGGGGAAGTGGGTCGACGAACTGTACCCCACATTGTGGTCTATTCGCACCTCTGCAAGAGGGTCAACAATGGAGAGTCCATTTTCCCTGGTCTATGGATCTGAGGCTGTCTCCCCCGTAGAAGTCGCTCTCCCAACATACCGAGTCACCCATTTTAACGAAGAGGAAAATAGGTTGGCGAGATTATGCGACTTGGATGCTTTGGAAGGGAAGAGGATAGCCACGCGAGCACGCATGGAATGGTATAAGCAGAAGACCAAAGTATACCACGACCGGAAGGCTAAAACCAGAAGTTTACAATTGGGGGACTGGGTCCTAAGAAAAATCGAAGCCACCGGTCGAAATACAGACAGAGGGAAGCTCGCCCCAAACTGGGAAGGTCCATACAAGATCGCAAAAGAGCTCAAAAAAGGGACCTACCTCCTAGAAAGACCGGATGGCAAAAAACTACCAAATCCCTGGCATATAGACCATCTAAAGAGATATTTTGTATAGAAGATGGATCCCGCCGCATGCGAGACCTTTTCCTTTGAAATTTAAGAAATTTAAATTGAAGTGTCCAGTTAGTTATTCGCAAGAACGAGGGAGATAAAGATGCGTATGCAATTGAAAACAGTATTCAGCGAAGAAGAAATATTCATTCCATTCCTAAAAAAAAAAGGCTATTACAAAAATTTCAAGCAGGATCAGCCTGCGAAGAAGGCCCCCCACCAGCGGAGGTAGAATCTGTTGCAACTGTAGGCTCAGGAATAGGCCGGGCGGGATCAACAGGTGCAGGAACATCATCAGCTGGGGTCGAAGAGTCATCGCTCGCTCTCAGGGGCCTCAATCGCTCCTCCGCCCACGCGGCTTGCAGTTGAAAGAAATTTGGTTCAACCGGTGGCGGCGGAACCCAGGGAGGCCTACCCTCATCAGCGTCATAATCTTTAATTTCCGCGAGCTCATCTTTTGAAAATGGCACGAAGCTATGCCCTCCCCGCAGAGCTGGATGGAGTCCTTATGGGCTGTAAAGCGGGAAGAGACTTTCCAACGGAACCTTCTTATATAGCGAAAGGGTAGCAAAATTTAAACCTCGCCTATAGAACCCGAACGCCTCGCGAGCAATGTCATCAAGGTACTCGTTGGAAGTCTTATACTTCTCCATGGTCTCCTTGGCAATAGATTCACGGAAAGCAGTGGACTCATGGAAAGACCGCAATTCCTCCAGCTCGAGATTCCGCTCCAGCAATTTTTCCATCTCTTGAAGACGACCCGCGAGATCCTCCAATTTCTTCTCTTTGTCAGCCATCTCGCCTAAAGATCGCTCCAGGGTCTCTCCCATCTTCCTCAGCTCGGTTCTGGCATTGGAAACTTCCCTCTCAGCGGACTCCAAGATAGCATATGATGTGTTTACTTGGTCAGCCATCTCTTCCTTGTCCCTTAGAGCAGCATCCCTGGCTTTGACAGCATCCGCGAGGTCGCCCTTAAGCCTCTTACACCTGTCATGGAGAGCCACCCTCTCCCTCTCCAAAGAAGACAGCTCTTCTACCCGCGCGGCCAAAAAGTCTGCCTCCTTACTCGCTCGCCTGCCGGATTCGTCTAGGTGAAGCAAGAGCGAGCTTACCTGCGAACATTCGTGTAAGCCAGATGCCAGGCAAAAAAAAAAATCTCTCCAACCAAGATCATAATTTACCTCCGAAAGATAGGCCCCTATCTGATTGACCGCCCTCCCGAGGGACAGATCTTGATACTTCCTGCGAGCAACTGCATTACTGGCTCACGTGAGCATGTTCTTAACAAAAAGCCTGGCAACGTCGGCATTGGAGAAATCAAGCTTATCTGGGATCGCCGCTCCCAAGGCTTGCTTGATCTCTCTTACCTTCGCCGGCGCCACTGAGAACTGAAAAGAATCCTCTTCCCAAAGGGGGAGTTGGGCGCCCAAAGGGAGAACACCCCGAGGGAATGCCAGCACTCGCGGCTGGGGCAGTATTGTCACCGGGGCCAGCAGCCGGTGCCTCCGGAGAAGGGCGAGGAGGCGAGATCTTTTTTAAAAAAAAAAAAAAACAAACCATGTCAAGATAAGAAAGGTTCGAGAAAGGGCAAGAAGAAAGTTAAAATCGCTTACCCGCTGCGGGGTAAGCTCTCGGCGGTCCTGCACCGGGGAAGAGCGAATGGAGACAGTCGCGCCCCTGGGAGTCTCCGCTGGACCCCCCCGCTTTTTAGGGCGAGACTCCTCAGCCTCCTTCCCTTTTCTCTTCCTCTGGGCGGCAGGCGAATTCTTCGGCGGCCTTGTCGCCATTCCTTATCTGTAGCTCCTCGTCAGAGGGAAGGGGGCGAGAAGGCGACAGGATGGCGGGTCCTCATCGGCGATTGGCGAGGAGCGACCACGTTTTGTGCAGTAAGCAGCTGGACTTGGGCTTCTTTCCGATTGGCCTCCATGATGGCCATGAACCTCTTCGCGGTCACCATATCTGCAATAAAAGCCAAAGGTTAAAAAGAGAGAGTAAGAACACGTTAGAGAACCGGCTATAATTACCCCCGGGGCGAGGAGCACATCTGACTCCCGAAGCACAAGGGCAAGTAGGACCAAAGCATCCCGCTTGGTGGACCACAAATTCCCAAGTCCTTGGCGGGGGAGAAACCAAGTTAACCTTGGGAATAACTCCTAATGCCGCACAACGCGAGATCTCGATCCTTAAAAGCACTGGCGTGGAAGCGAAACTGCTGGTCGCCGGATCCCTTAGTGTTACCAAATAGAGCCCAATTAACAAGCTTCACAAAACGGGACTCCATTGGGCTTAATTTCTCCCTCGAGCCGGGGAGACCCGAGGCCACGGGATGACGGATGGAGCTGAAAGGCCAACCTCCTTTCTTCTCCAATAAAAAGAAGCGATCCTGCCAGTTGTGGACCTTCGATCTAAAGGGATCAATCAACTTTGGAGAGTTGAGGAGACTTCTGACACTTAAAATATCTCCTCGCGTCACTGAAAAATAGAGACCAAAGACAGCCAAGGTAGGCTCGAACCCCATCATCCGGCAAACAACAATGAAAGAGGTCAGGGCCCAGACGGTATTTGGGTGGACTTGGGAAAGAGTAGCATTACAAGCCGCCATAAATTCCACGATGAAAGGATCCAAGGGGAATCTAAGCCCGCTTTCTAGCTGCTCAGCGAAAACAAGAGCGTAGTCATCCCGAGATTCAAAGGCTACCTCCGCACAATAGATCGCCCGATATTCGGCGGAGTCCACATGAAACCGCCTCAATAGGTCGTCAATCTCGCTTCTGGACAGTTTGTTTCTAGATCTAAGAACCTTCTTTCTGCAATCTCGCCAATTTCTGCAAAAGACTCAACAATGTCACTCCGTTTTCTTTCCTGCAAGTAATACCTCACTAGCCTCGAGTCCCGCAATTCTATCCTAGGGGTATTGGGCTCAAGTATCATGTCTCGAAAGGTTATAAGTTCATCCACTGGATTCTCCCTCAAAACCATCTGGTACTTATCCCCCCTTCTAACCACATACGCTCGGATACCCTCGACGGATTTCCATGAGAGGCCGGACGGACTTCTTTCGTATGCCCTTAGATCCGGAATCCTCACAGCAAATTCCCGAGATCCAGCCATGGACAAAGAGGCTCAAGAAATTGGTTGAAGGGAAGGATCAGAGAGACAGGGACTTTCGACAATGGATATATAAATAAATATATATATATATGGAAGAAGATGAGAAAAATTACCTTTTCATTCTTTCTTTTTCTTCAAACTGTATTAAGGCACGCAAAGCACCGGACGCCGTGAAAGATAATAGTAAAGGGCGGTAGTAGGAAGGTGCTGGTGGAAGTAGGAATTTCGCGAAGGGGATTAAGATTACCAAAAGTAAGAAACGAAATGAGCCTCCCCCTTTTTATAAAGAAAGAAGTGCATCGATCCTCGAAACGACATCATTAATCTCTTTTCGATTCGTGTCAAACCCTTGGAACCCGGAACGTTGGGTCTGATGAAGCGTCCCATAAGGCTGCTGCATTTAATGACGAGTCCTATCCGCCCTAATCGTAGAGTAATTTAATTTAGGCGGCAAGATCAATAACAAGATTATATCGGATCCAGCTAACACTAAAGCGAACTCCGATAGGGGGCCATTGAAGGGACAATCCAAGAAGTTAGCACAGTAGACAGCAGATTCGCCTCTTATAGGAATGAACTCGGTAGCCCAACTAAGCCCGCCAAAGTGAGATGATTGGGCTATGGTCATGGCCGAGACACACTTGGTCTGATCCCGCTCAGAAAGAAGCTACAGTACGAGCATTAAATGCCTACTGTAGCTTTTCGACAATATTAATATGATGAGACATATTGGGGGCCGTTTATGGATTAAAATCGTCCTAATTCCCTGAATTTATGATACCCTCTCTCACTCCTGTCAGAAGCATGGGGGCTCCGCCGTAAACCACACGATGGAGATTATAAAATCACAAGAATGCCATTCCACTACTTCTATAAATAGGGGACCAATATCTATAACCAGATAAGTTCTACACACCCTATTCTCATTCTACAACATCAATCTTATTCTCTCCCTCTTTTCCTGACTTAAGCTTTGGAGTTTATTCCAGGAGATTCTCCTGGGGTTTTGCTCTTTTGCAGGAAACACGTTTTTCTCAACCTCAAGACCAGATAACCTTCCACTTCAGTAAAACAATATCTTGCATCATCAAATGGTATCCACAATAATCTAAGTTAGAAGGATAAATAAAATAACACTCTTTTTCTTCTTCTGAAACATTAAACTCCACCTTTTCTGTTTAATTTTTCCTTTTCCCAGTTTAAGACATCTACCAACACAAAATCTGTAATTGTTTTAGTCAATGCCAGTATACACATGTGAGATGATAAAGTAGAAATGTCATTTGGCCTAAAACTTTCAAAGCCTTACCATATCTTAACAAATTATACATGCCATAAAAAACATCCAAAGAAAAATCTAATTTAGTATCTATTCTTTATCTCGTTCATGTAATTAAAGTATAAATATTTGATGCTAAGATTTTTTTTTTTGTGAAAGAAGAAAAACATAGTCTAACGAAGAGTTGATGATTCCAACAAGATCACTAATAAAAGATTTGTCAAACGAGAAAGAAAAGGATGGAAGATTGCTTCTAATTTTGGTGATGAAGTATAGATTTGGTGAAAACTTGTGAAAGAGATTGATGAAGAGGGAAGGTGTGTTTACTATGGAAAAGAGAGGGGAGAGTGATGGATGGTCTGATCAGATAAAGAACAACACAACCAGATGGATCGTAAGAATGAAGAACTGAAGGAAAAAAAAAAAAAGAATTGAGGTTAGAGAGGTGAATAACACCATCTTGTTCTTTGAGAAATCAATGAAAAAAGATAAGTGAAATGACAAAAGTACCATACCAACCAATCAAAAACTTTCCAACCTCGTTCTCTTATGTATAAGTAAGATATATAATACATATATAGCATACACATGTATTTTATGTATTTTTTCAAACATCAACAATATATTATAATTAATGATAAAAAAATTCTCTTTTCAAATATTAATGATATATATTATAGGTTACTTCTATGTTTATAAAATAATTATTATAAATAATGCATAGAGAGGATTAGAGGGAGTGGTGAGTGTAATAAAATATATATTTATATATATATTCAATCCACAAAATAAATATATTGTGAAAAGATAAATAATATATAAATTATTTATATGCATTACTTCTATTTACATTTAATAATATAAATATAAATCTAGAAAATATTGTTTGAAGAAATTTGTTAGTCTAATGTAATATATTTTTTTTAGTAAAGTCTAACTTGTATTATATATAACTAATAAATAGAATTTAACACATAAATAATATATTATATAATTAATCGCATTTACTATACTTTAAAATGCTAAATTTATAGAAATATTATTTAATTATATCACTGGATGAACATACATACATACACTAAACTTTCAGAACTTTAGCACGGAGCTCCTTGAGTTGCATTCTCAAGACTGCTTTCTTATATTAGCTTATCAGCATCAGTTATGCTTTCTGCAGGCTTATTCAACTGAAATAGCTGTGTCAGAGTTGTCTTATCTGCCGAAGTTAGTGAAATTGTTTTCCTTTTGCATATCGCATTGACTATGGTGGAGATGGTTGATGTCATCAAGGATTTAAACAGATAACATTACAACTCAGCAAACCAAGAACTCTGCTTTTGCTATTTAATTTATATTTTCTGATTTTAGTTTATAAAATATTTTTTAAAAAAATAAATTTTTATAAAAGAATTTATTTTTTATTAAAAAAATACAGTTAATCATTAGAGATTTAAGTGAAGTTTAAAAATAATTTGAACTCCATTGTTCATAATATATATATATATATATATATGTATATGTTAATATAAACAAAAGCTAATAATGCATTATATATGTTTTGAAGGAAAGAAACTAGTATTTTATACACTTCTTTTAAATGCTATTTAAATCTACTTTTTATGTATAAATTTCTCATATATATATATATATATTTATACGGGAATGCTATAGAGTGTACCGGTGCACACACTATAGAGTGCACCTAAAGGAACCCTAACGGAAAACTTAACGGAATTTCAAACACTGATGACCAAATCATTCAATTTCCGTTAAGTTTTCCGTTAGGGTTCCGTTAGGTGCACTCTATAGTATGTGCATCGGTGCATTCTATAGCATTCCTGTATATTTATATATAGCAAACAACTTCAATTGGATACCTTTTCCAAATGTTATTGAGAGCAACGATAGAGATAGATGAAAAGTATGGAAAATGGAAAGAAGATAGAAAATGGAAAATAATTAAAAATTATCATATAAGTAAAATTATAAACGTATTATATGTAATGATCGATTTGGTAGGATAAAATCTAGTAATTGAATATACATTTTTTGATTTGAAAATTTTTTTTCAATCCAAATAAAAACTCTAAATTCAATTTGATTTGATTTGATTTGGTCGGTTGGATCATTCTTAAAATGTTTATGAACTCGTCTATAAATATATATATATATATATATCTAATTCAAAAATCTTAGACTCCTCCACTTCACCAGCAATCTTTGAGTCATAGAATGAATTCAATTTTGAGATAAATTTAGTCAAGTTATACTTAAATCCCAAAAAATAAGAATTTCTTAGTTAAAGTGCAAAATCTTAAAAAATGGAACTCGTGTTCATGCTTTTGGATATCCATGAATATTATTCAAAATGAAATGTAATTAATTAGTTAAAAATATTAATAAAAATTAATATTATTATATAAAAACTTAGCCATCGGACGCTATTTAAAATTTTATTATCTTCAGATTGGGAAAGGTGTGTCAGTACTGGGAAATTACTTGTTGAAGCCTTCCAAGTGACTAAACTAGTGCTCCCAATGTGCAAAAATTGGTTTACGAGAAGACGAGGTTCCTATATGAAGAGAAACTCCTCTTTCAAGTATATTATATCAATTCAACCCAAAATTCTTCCCCTTCTCAAATCATTCTCCTATTTCGGAAGTTTAATTCAACAAGCAATTGTAACTCCCACTCCAATTTGAATTTTTACAGAATTCCATCAATCGCTGGGTTTTTATTTCGCACAAGAAGGTATTAATTCCTTGGATCTGAGAATTTTGATCAAACAATTGTTAAAATTCTGATCGAAGAATGAATTCATTCTTCCTCTCACTTTAGGGCATAGGAGTTCTTTCTTATTTGGTCTGCCTCTGATTCGTTGGCTTTTATCACTTCAATCCCAATTGCTCAGCCACCATTAGCCATCGTTAACAACCTCCATAACCGATTCGCTGCCGTGCTTTTGTTGATAATTTACCTCAGGTAAATTTTCATCACATTTTGTTCTCTTAATGGTTTGTACCTTCAGTTAGTTTCATTTGTTACCGATTAGGAATTTGTTTTATGTTCATTCTGACTACAAGACAGGTCATTGAGGAATTATTTTTGGTACTCCTTCGCGGATGTATTGATTTAAATTGGTAAGTTTTTTATGGTGCAAAGTTTTAGATGGAGGTTGGTTTGTTCTAATGGTTTATTTGGATGGTACAGAATCTTGTCTGCCTTGAAATATGCCTTAAATTTTCTGTCTTTGCCTGATGAATTGAAGTGAATGTTCGGCTGGAGTAGGTGAAGTAGGGAGTTTATCTAGATCCTTGTGGATGATTGATATATCTAGAAATGAGATTTCATATTAGAGAGTTTGTTGAGTTTTTCTCAGTTTTTAAATTGCCACTTATATTTTACTTTTTCCGGAGTTAGTGAAATGACTTACATTATATGATCACGGTGGACTCAATCATTTTACTTTTTCTACAGTTAGTGAAATTACAAGCATGACTTTTTAGTGATATTTGTTTTTATATACTGAATGCAATTACACCCATTTCCTGGGCTATTTTTCACCAAAGATTTCAGAAAATTCTGAAAATATTATCTCATTCTTGCCTATTCTTTTGGTTGCTCTGTTTTCAATGTCTGGAACTTTTTTAAAATTATTTTTTCTTTATTAAACTCATTTTATCTATAAGATTTTTTTTCTTTAAAGATTGTTGTATTTCTCAAGGTCTTGTGGACTGGACAAGTCAGATCGAAAACTGGTCTACTAATCGGTTCGGTTCGCATATATAAACCGTTTTGAATTAAAACAGCTCAATTTAGTGAGAACCATTCTTGATTGGCCGATTAAACTTGTGAATCGGTACCAGTCGGTTCACTATTAAACCGGACAGTTTAAAGTAAAAATAAAAATTGGGTCAAATTGAATGAAATTCAAAGATAAAGGACTAATTGAAAATTAAATAAATATTTTCTTTCCCCTAAATTCAGTCTTTCCAATCCAAGATCCAAATCCAAACCCTCCTCAAGTCAGTTTTCTTCTCTTCCTCTCGGCTCTAACTCAAGCCTCACTCCACTCCTCCTCACCGAGACTCTCCCTCTATCCCTCTCTCAGTCCTCTGCTCTCAGTCTCGACGCTCCCTCTCTGTCTCGCCGCTAGTGCCAGGTCTGTTTCTCTTTTTTTTTTTTGGGTTAACTATGTGTGTGAAATTCGCTCTATGTGTATGTGGATGGTGATCCTGTGAAGCAGTACCCCTCCTGAAAATTGATCCATAGAACCATGATGTCTCAGGTCCTGGAAGTTTTCTTTTTATTTGACTGGGAAAATTTGTAACATTCTTTGCAGAATTTTAACCCATACGTGTCTTTATTTGACTGGAAAAAACATGTACTGCTACTTTGTTGCTTCCTTTTTCCAAGTCATCAGAAAACCTTGGTCTGGATGTGCAGCAATTAACTGAAGCAAAGGAGCATGCATTTTGCCAAAAAAGACAGAAATTTTTGGTAGTTGATCAGAGCATGAAAGGTCCATCCTCTCCTGTAAATGATGCTTCTAATATCATTCTATTTGTTGGAAAGTTGGTTACTCTGAATGCATGCTCTTATTTTGCTGAGGTGTATGAAGAAATAATTAGAAGAAAATATTTACTGAAGTCTATGAAGTTCCACCCCATAAATCATTTCTCTCTATTTGATAAATTTCAATTTTAGTCCCAGCTGTATTTTTTGTTTATCCTTTATGTGTTTCGCTGCCTATTTTATCTTTTATGATCCTTTTTATATATTTTCAATTGTCCGTTTAGGTTTTCTATTTTAACCCCAGTCCTTTTTGCTTTCATGATTTTACCATTTATTGCAGCAGTCTCGTCTGTTTTTCCTCTGATGATGAAATTGTGATTCCCTTCTAGAAAAATAGTGATACAATTAGTTCACCAACTATTTTTCGTCTGAATATTACACCTCTTTCTCTTCTGATCCATCATTTTCTGATTTAAGATGAAGTTGATTACATAGTGAATGCAGGAAGGCGGCCTTTTTTTTTCCCCCTAGAATGTTACATACTTTTTCTTTTGCCCCCTAGAAATCAAGGATGGATCCTCTTTTAAAAATTCAGAAGGGAAAAACACTTCTATAGTTCCTGCTAGATGTGCCGTGCTTCGGGCCTGTACCATTACTTCTGGTCTAATTTTTGCGTCACAGTTAGGCTGGTATGACTTCCCCTTTAGTTTTTGCTAAATAGGATCAGTACATGATCAACACATCAGTTGGATCGGTTTTTGCAATTGAAGGTTGCACTGTTGAAGAATTAAAGATGCTGAAGATATATTCTACATCTTTGCACTAATTACTGAATATTAAATTGTCTGTGCTCTAAGCTATTCTCACTTAAAAGTTGCTAGATGTTGCTTGCAGTGGCATTTATCAATTTCCTTCTGTTTGAGTTTCTTAGTATGCTGATGAACACTTGATAAAGTCAATTACAATCCAGATTCCAGAAACTATCCTTAAATTTGATTCTGTTCTGATTGGACTTGCAGATTTCTCATTTTTTGCATCACGAAGGATTGTCAATTATTATTGTTCTACAGAAATAGCATGTGAGATTGTAGACCTTTCCTCTATAATTTCTTTTAAAAGAGGTTTTGGAGATGCTATTTCAAGCAAAAGCTACTTGGAAATGTTTTAGTCAATACACATGCATTTGTTGGAAATTTTCGCAAGTGATGATTCATGTATAAATCCTGTCACTATAATTGGAAACTTTTATTTCTACCATTGATTTTCTTACATGACTTCATATTTACCAAAAAAGATTAACAATTGAGACCGGAAGAAAATGTTTGAAATGCCGTTACCTTTGAGCTGTGGCATCTTGAGTTGATTGCTGGACGGTATCATCGTGTCGGTACTTATTATTAAAGTCATGGCAGATTTTGCTGAGTCGAGTATAGCAGCTAATCGTCAGGTATCTTAACTCACGCTCCACATGTCTCTTCTTAGGATATTAGAGTATGCAGCTACTTTCACCATCTTTCTCCTTTACCCGGATCTACATTATCAAAATTAGAACCTGTGAAAGATAAAGAAAGTTAACTGCAAACAATCTAGAAAATTTCTTCACAAGCATTTACTAGTAGTTAATATGGTAAATCACAGCAAAATCATTCCATCCATTCTCTCTTTCTAGTCTTTTGCCTGATTGTCTTTTGTGGTTTTTGAGCTGTCATTTTAATTGCAGGTGCTAA
Source organism: Echites panduratus (assembly GCA_035221335.1). Taxonomy (NCBI): domain Eukaryota; kingdom Viridiplantae; phylum Streptophyta; class Magnoliopsida; order Gentianales; family Apocynaceae; genus Echites; species Echites panduratus. The sequence continues at coordinate 19,102 of JAWZTD010019630.1, forward strand.
CATCATTAGAACCTCTAGATTACATGTTTGTGGTGTTTCTACCAGGAATTAGTGAGGTACAAAAAGGAAAAAGAACAGCT
>JAWZTD010019639.1:0-19179 GCA_035221335.1 Echites panduratus
TTCTTAATTAGCATAATTAAGCTAAGTTACTTAAATTAATGACATAAAAAGAGATATAAACTTAGCTTAAATATGCACAAATCAACATCAAAAAGGTTGGAGAAGTTTGAGTAAATAACTCGGCAGCTTCATATTCCTACCGGTAAGAAGTTATCACTTGATTACAAAACTCATTGGAATTCAACTTATTTAATGCTTCAAACACCTTTTGATTACAAAGATGTGCTTTTTTGTTTGAAACAATAAGATTCCAAATATAAATCTGTGCCTAGTGATGATGATTGGAATATGACGAAGGAAATCTGTGTTCCATTAAAATTATTTTATACCACAACCGAGCTTTTTTCTGGCACCAAAATACCCTACTTCAAACATATATTTTTCTAAAGACAAGCTTTAGATCAATGGCTTACTTGTGGTATTGATGTTATTAAGTGGATGACAATTGATATAGTGAAGGAATTTGACAAATATCGGTCTATGGCTTATGGAGTCATGGGGGTGGCCACTATTTTTGATCCAAGGTATAAAATTGTGTTTTGGGATTCTACTTGGATAAAATCTAACAAGACAAGGCTGATTTCGAGATAGAAAAAATTAAGATGTTTTGTTGTGACTTGGTTGAGCAATATGAGAAGAAAGAAAAAAAAAATGAAGGAAGCTGATTTAGGGAGTCTGTTAGAGGATGTGAATGTTGGTGGTGTTGCTAAATTATCATCAGACTATGGACTTGAATTTGAACGTTATGCTTTTTCAAAAAGAAAGGCTTTGAGGTCGAAATTGGATCACTATTCGGAAGAGAATACCTTACCATGGATTTCTGAATTTGATGTCTTATCTTGGTGGAAGTCATATCAGCTTAAATATCCCATATTGCATCAAGTTGTGAAAGACATCTTAGCTATTCCTATTTCTACAGTTTCTTCGGAGTCTACTTTCAATACAAGTGGAAGAATTATTAGTCCTTATCGTAGTAAGATTCACTTGAAGACTATAGCGAGATTGATGTGTTCACAAAGTTGATTATTATCTTATTCAAAGAAAGGTAATAATTTATTATTAGGTTGGTAATTTTATATTAATGTTGATAACTGATTATAGTTTCTTTTTCACAAATGCAAGTTCAATCAGTATTGTGCAATCATTCATATGGTACAAGCTTTTAAGATTCAGATGAAGAGAAAGATGAGTAATGATATGTTATATTGAATTATTTTATTCTCTATTCTTCATATTAAATGTGACTACTATATTTATATTTTAAATATTTTGTTATTATAGGAAGATTGATAGGATGGGAAGAAGGCTTGATTGATCAGATTCAAATATGATGTTTAATTTAATTTCTTCTATTTTGATGAATTGCATATGTACTATTCTGGATTTAGATTTAGATTTTATTTAAGTATGGATTTCATGTTTTATAACTATCCTTTAATTTTAGTTCTTTTGTATTTTTGTTGTATGAATTTAATGTATTCAAATGATTAGAATTTTTGTTGTATATTTATTTGGATTTATAATTTTTTTTAAAAAATTATTTCAAACATGTCGAAACACTGGTCGAGCAAAATAGGTCAAATTAACCCACCTGCGATAGAGTAGGACTGGTCAAAATGGGGCAAGTCGGCCTAGTAGGAATAGGATAGGACAGATTACGGGCTTGGATTGTGAGACCTGTGGTAGGCATGCATGCCTGGCTCCAAGAAAGTCAAGGTACGTTTGGGTTTTCAAAAACTTACATTGACCTGTCCCATTGCCATCCCTAGGCAAGCAGACTTGTGCCTCATCAGAGATCATCCCTTCAAGTACTAATGTGATTCTTGAGTTAAAGTTTCTCACATCAATGACCTATCTCTCAAATACATCAACTAAAGAAAAGTTCCCAAGATTCATCAAGTGATTCAAGTTTAGAATTAGATTGATCTTTTGTTGTTAATGCAACAATTAACCAATCTAATGAATTGGAAGACTAATCAACATCTAAGCCAAAAAGATGAAAAGCCCTCTTGAAGTCTTTCAAAAACCCTAGAAGAGATTCTGAAGAAGACTCACAAAAGATCATGTTTGATCTTAAAAGGTAACACTCGAAGAGAGTTTAATTGTTGTCATGATAAAATTAGGTTATTAATTCAAGGTTACAAGCCTTTATATAGGCTAAAAAAACCCTAATCTAAGTCCAAAATTCGAGCCAAACATGAAAGGATAAAAAAAGCCTTTAAATAGATAATTTTCTAAAAAAAGTCAAAAAAGTCAACTATCTGGTCAAAGGCCAATTCGGCACCAGATAGAGGGCTGGACACCCTTTGTTTGGCCTACCAATTTGATGCAATTTGAAGTAGGCGTCGGATGCTCCACCGGATGGGCATCGGATCGGCTCTATTTTGGCTCTATTTCACACATACTTGCTTGCTTTTGAATGGCTTCAAGTGTACACTTTTTAGGTACCTTCGAATATGTATTCAAATCTTATAATACAAGTCTTCGATCTTGATTACATTCCAAAGTTCTTCAAGTTTAACTTCTCTAATCTTCCTATTTTACCTCACCTGACCTTTTGTTATCAAAAAGAAAAAAAAAAACTTCTCTAATCTTAGCATCAACAAGAAGTTGTTCATCTTTGTTTTACATCAATGCCAACATTGCCTTCATATCCCTTGCATCAACATTCTTGTATTTGAAATACAAATCTTTATATATGAACTTCAATACATAAGGGCATGTATTCCTTTAGGTCATTTCTTAAAGGATCATCACTTGAAGTTTAGGTCCTTATAAGCAATCTTCCTTCCATGAATATCCACTTCAAAGTATTCCAAGATTAATAGCATCCCAGTTGATCCAACCAATGCTCGTTTGGCTTCTTGACATCCATCATGTACATTACCTACTATATCATCAATGTGCTATTTTGGATAGCCTTTATCTTCTAAACATTTTTTGATTGTTGATAAACTAACATATATGGCTTCACTAACATTTTCATCTTGAGCTTCATGATTTAGAATATCCTTCACAATTGTCTCACCACTCAAGTCAAAGTCACTATTAGAAAAATCTTCGAGATAATCAACATCATCCTCATCCATTTCTTTCTTCTTTTGTTTTCCTTTTCCTTTTGTCTGGATTGAGGTATCTACCCTCTCGCCTTGCTCTTCCTTGCTTTGACCATTATTTTGTGCTTCATTATGCTCTTATCTAGTTGCTAATTTTCCTTCATTTATCTCAACTTTATGTGCTTTATAATGTTGATCTAGCTAATGTTTTTCCTTCTTCTTACAAGTCCTCTTAGGTTTTGTGGCAGCCACCACTTCATCTTGAAGGATCGATATTGTGCTAAGACATTCATCAACTTTGTTTTCCTAATGAGACAAATTTCCAGTTGTTGATAGGTCACTTTTGATTTATTAAGCTTGCTTTTGTTTTTAAGACTTTTAGCAAGTGTCATCACTTCTTAACTGTTGGGGCTCTTCACAATTAATGTTGCCTGGAACTTTTTTCCCTTGCATTTAATACTTCTAATAGATTGAACCACATCTTGTGCAATCCCCATAGACCCAAGATATTCATGTGATTTTCCTTTCGGCTCACTACTTTGATTCCTTGCATTGGATGAAAAACCAACACCAACTCTGAGAAATAAGATATTATCAACAATACCTGAATTATAATAATGACCAATATTGTTCACATTCCTAATTTTTTGTATTATTAACTCAACTATCCCATTTTCCACTCCAAATTGGACCATTTTATCCAAAAATTCATCACACAACAGCAACCTCCATTCATAAGACCTTGCATCCATCATGCCAACTTTCCAGTAGTGCAATAAGTATGGGTCTTTAATTCTTATCCTAAATGAAATGGAATCAAGATGACACATTGAGAAAAATAATAAAAAAAGAATGACAAAAACATCACACAAACATGAACACAGGGGAAAACGAAGGATTTGGAGGCCTCTACAGCCAAGAAAAACAAAAAGATAAAACCTTTTTACACTTACTATCACGATAAATCTCAAAACACAAAAATAAAGGTACTCATCCATTTTTTTAAGATGAAAAGGTTTCATCTTTTTGTGATTATAGGTTACACAGGTTGTGTTCATTGATTACCGGTACTTTTTCTAACTGGCATAGTTGTATTTGTAATTATTACAGGTCGTAATTGTAACTGTTACGGTTTGTTTTTCCAACTGTCATGGCTTGTATTTCTAACTGTTATGTGTTGTTTTTGTGGAGTACCAAGTTGTTTTGTAACTCTTATGAGTAAATTTTGTAACTATCATAGATTGTATTTGTAACTGTTACTTCTTTTTTTTTAGATTACCTGGTTTTTTTAATTGTTATGGGTTGTTTTTCGGCATGGCATGTCAAGGTTGTTTTTTCTTGACATTAACTGTTCTTTGTTGACTAGATATACTTGTTGGTAATCGGGATTGGGCACGTTAAAGATTTCAATTCCTGGACTTGGTTTCTTTATAAACTCCGAAACGTAATTGGATATCCCAAAACATGCTCAATATGCAAACAACGACGAAGCACAAAAAGGCAATGCCTAGATAGAAGTGTCCAGGCAGATACAAGCCTTGTTTAAGTGAATTGTATTTGTTTTTTTTTTTTAATTTGTTCTATCTCATTGTAAAATAGTCTAAAAGATTGTATATTTTGTCATAAAGGCTGTCGAGGGTTGTTTATCCTAGAGTTACTAGTTGTTTGTTTTTATAAGTTACAGATTGTGTACATTGGAGTTACTGGTTGTTTTTCCTTCCATTGCAGGTTGTTTTTTATCTATTCCTTAATTTTTTTTTCTAGGAGTTGTTGGTTGTTTTTCCTGGAGTTACGGGTCGTTTTTTGTGGAGTTACTGGTTGTTTTTATAACTGTCACGGGTTGTTTGGAAGAGGTTACGAGTTGTGTAGAAGCTTTATGGACTGTTCATTTACTTTATTTTTGTTGATGCTATGGGCAATCTCATGCAATTCTAAGCCGTTCGCAAATTTGTTTTAGCTGTACGACTTGTTTCTCTATTGTTAGGGGTTGTTCCATATAACTGTTACTGGTTGTTTAAAAGAGATCACGGGTTGTTTGTGAGCTTCGTGGATTGTAATTCTGCTTTGGTTTTTTAAAGGTTTGGGGGATTCTAACCTTATTTTAACCTCAGGCCTTCGAAAGTTGTTTAGCTATCTTTGACGTTTGGAGGGAATTAGGAAGATGGTTCTTAAAAGGGCGATCATTCAACATTCTAACCTTGTTTTTGTAACGGTTATGAGTTTTTTTTTTTTTTTTAGCTGTTGCAGGTTGTGTGTTTTGTGTTGTTTTCTCTGTAAAGGGTTGTTTTTCTGAAGTACTGGTTTCACCGAAATATGAGTAGAAACACATGTAAAACTCCATGATCCCATTAATGTATTGAATTTTTACCTCGACGCATTGCCTAGAAACCATGCATCTTGAATCAGACTTTATAATTATGTATAAATCACTAATAGTGTTCAATAAAAAATAACATAAAAAATTGTTCAATATCTATATATTCAATACAATATTTCAAATAGGGAGTGAGAGCTCTAATTCAAGATATTTGTACATGGTTGATTTAAAGTTTAAACAGGCAGTATCAAAACCTTTCTCCAGCGGCTTGCATTCTAGTTGCTCATCATCTTTTAATAGATCCTAAAGGAAAAAATGGCAAAAAAAATAACATGTGTTGTCTGGATAGATATGACTAGTAATGGATGAGACAGGTTAACTCACAAAAAAATCTACATCCACAAAAGTAACTTTGTCCTTTGTCTTATGCATGTTGAGGAACCAAGCGCAGCGTCCAGGTGTTCAGTCCCCATCCATACCTTTTCATTCTTGAGATTCTAAAAGAATTTGGCATCTGAATAACACTTGATATTAGGCAAAATCAAACTGCAGTCAACATTTCAATGTTAGAAAAAGACATACAAGAACCCTTATAATCAACTAAAAAAAACTAATAAGTCAAAAAAAAAACCACCCATAACTCTACCACAACAATGAATAATTCAACAATCAGCAAATAACAACCCGCCACTCAACCAGCACAACCTGTAACTCCACAAAACAAAATGTAACTTATATAACAACAATTCGTAACTGAACAACCTGTTACTCAAAACAAGGGATCCTAATGCTGGGTCAAAACAAGATTCATTATGGAGCTTGAATCTTGTTTGTTTGGCATAGCAAAAGAGAGAGTTGTCATATTTATGTATATCCAACCTTTAAATCTAATAAAGGACCAAATCATAGAGCATTTTGCATAAGAGACATTGCCCAAATTATTTGAGATAAAGTTAACAACCCATCTGAAATAACACTTTGAAAAAGACAAATTTTGAAATGGATAGAACAGAACACATTAAGCAAAAAAAAAAAAAAAAACTAACCTTTAACTGTAAAAACTCATTACCCAAGTAAAAAGTCTTCTATTCAGTTCGTAAAAAAATAGTTTTGGTTGTGAGGAGTTGTAACTTCACCAACGAAGTCTGTTCAAAAGGTTACTGGTTGGAACTGAGTTGAAGAGTCATAGAAATTGATTGGAATAACGGTAATGCTTTGCAGGAAGGAGAGTGATTCGATAGGTTGTGAGATAGTGTGATGGTGGCTTCCTACATTTTTGGTTTTGTTGAGGGAATATGAAATGGTGTGGATTCCAATAACTTCTCAACAACCGTAATAGAGTAACAAACAACTCTTGACTGCAAGCAAACAAACTATGACATAACAAATTGATTGTTTAACTATAGGAGAATGTAGACCGTAGCGAAATCCACTTAGGAAACTACCCGTGACTCTAACAACAACCCATGACCAAAAAGTCAATGTATGAGTTGTTTTGTGCATCCGGCCTATTCCAAGGTTAAAATGGTCTAAAAAAAATTTTCTCTTGGCTAAAATTTTTGCAACTTAAAACTATGGCCAAATTTTAAATTACCTATCCTATTTGGCACCTGGAAAAAATTGCCCCTAACAATAATTTAGATAGAACCCAACATGAATAACAATCCCAACATTTTCCATTCATTTATTGGAAAATTTTATATAAATGCAAAAATGCTCGCACCTGATTGGAGTACTAAAGGCCCAAATTATTCTAAACTTAGTGTTACATAAAGACCAAGGCCCATAAATTTAACTTGCTTACCAAGAAGCAAGAGATCTAATGACAAGTGTATCATTTATAGCCCTTAAATTTAGTCTCAAATGTATATATTTACACCATATTGTTCATAATACAAATTGATTGGATATTCTCTCAAATCTTATCTTGTTGTCTCTGCTTTCTCTCTCTTTATTTCTATGCTTCCTTTATAAATCTCAACTGCACCCAACTGTAGACTCCCAAATATACATGATTGAAAAAAAACAAGCATAATCAAACCCATAAGCAAAAAACTGAAAATACATACACAAAGGAGACCCTTTACCCATCTTCTTTACATTACTGTCATGTTTTGTTACCCTCTTCACCCATTTAGTCAAGATTTTAGTGGACTGTTTCTTCAAATCAAGGTTTGGATAGATTGGCTTTTAGAATGGGTTTGTGAAGAAAGGTGCGATTTTCCCTCGAATTTCTTTGACTTTTGTGGTTGATGGTTTTAACAATCCCAAGGTATGAATTTTTTCTCATGTTACACGGTTGATGGGTAAGGTGGGAAGAAGAATCTTATAATCTTCCCAAGTCAAAAATGGCTCCTCCTTGTAAACAATCGGAGAAGGGTGGTTTTGACCATTTAGGAGATGCAAAATATTACTCCCTCCATCACAAAATATAAATCGTTTTAGGGTATTTCCTTTGTCCTACAATATAAATAGTTTTACAATTATCAATGCATAGTTTTGATGTTTTTTTCATTCTTACCCTCCATTGATATACTCATTCATTTATTACAAAGAAACATAAATGTAGTTAAAAAAGAGTGAGAAAATAGGTATTTTTAACATAACATATGTACATTTAATACTCCTTAATCTATTTGAAATTACTGCTAAACTGGATTATCAAAGCTTTCATTTCTATATGGACTTACAATGGCTTCACATTTTTTTACTACATATTGTGTCATTTTTTAATACATCAATAATAATTTTACATGCATCCCTAAAAAGAAAATATCCTTAAAGTTTAGTTTGTAAAATATATAAAAATAATAATAATAAAAGGTCATGTGTGAGATTTTTATTTAATATAAAAGGAGTAATTAACAATTGTATAATATATTATAAATAAAACGATTTAGAAAAAGGGACCATATAACTCTTAAATTTATAAACTCTGGATGTTATATTTGTTACTTAAAAAATTCAATAGTGGATTCACTTAGTTAGATTAAATAAATTTTAAACTTACATTAGCTAATAATAAATAAACTATTAGTTATATAATGGATTACAAATAGGGTGAATTACCCATTTAGTACCGAAAGTTTTTGGAATTCGTAGATTTTCAAACTTTATTTTTCTTTTTAGACCAATTTAGTACTTTCCGTTAGCTTCTAATAGAAAAGAGTTAAAATAGGGGTCGTATTTGTCTTTTTCTTTTACATCAATAGTAATAGATAGGGTGAATTACCCATTTAGTACCTAAAGTTTATTTATTTGTAGATTCTTGAATTATGTTTTTTTTTCAATCAATTTAATACCTAAATATTTTAGGTGTTACCAATTTTGTACCTTTTGTTAATTCCTAATGGAAGCGAGTTAAATTTGGGGATATTTTTGTCTTTTTCTTAAATGATTTTAAGTTTCTCACTCATTTCAATATCCAAGATTAAAACTTTCTTCTATTTCTTTTTTTTTTCTAACGTGTTTATAATTAATCAGTATCATCTTTTTACTCTTTGAACTCCCTTTGTTCCTTTAGTATTATTGCTTTGTTCGCTAAAACGGAGATTCTCAACCTTTGACTTTCAGTAAACCTTACTGGCCAAACATAATCAGGTTGACAGAAAACCTTTTACTCTTCAATGGCCGCTAAGGGTATTGGCCAAACAAATCAACCCAACCTATCAGGTTTGACAAAGTCGTAGGAATGATATCGTTGCACTAATAAGAAGAGTTAGTGTATGATTCTTTAGTATTTTCACAGAAAATTTAAGAATTAATATTTTTTTATATGATAATAAAAAAAATTCTCAAGTGTCCAAGATGCCTCCCTGGCCATAGGTTTAACTGTTAAATTAAATTGAAAATCAAGTGTTTGATGAAATGCGAGAAAGAGTGTTGAGATTTAACCCGAGGGAACGAAATTGACAGACATTAAAATGGGTGAGAAACAAAGAATCATTTAAGAAAAAAACAAAAATAATCCCAAATTTAACTCTTTTCCTTTAGGCATTGATGGGAGGTACGAAATTGGTAGTATGTAAAATGTTTAGGTATTAAATTGGTCGAAAAGAAACATAATTCGAGAATTTGCAAATTCGAAAAACTTTGAGAACTAAATGGGTAATTTACCTTATTTATCACCTTTGGTGTAAAAGAAAAAGACAAAAATAACCTCAATTTTAACTCTTTTCAGTTAGGAGTTGACAGGAAGTACTAAATTGGTTTTCCGTAAAATCTTAAGATATTAAATTTGTCAAGAAAAAAAAAACTAAGTCTAAAAATTTGTTAATTTAAAAAACCTTGGGTACTAAATGAGTAATTCACCCATTATAAATATTATTGTAATTTGTCTACAAGAAAAGATAGAAATATGAGTTTTTTTTTAAAAGAAATTTATTTTGGATAATCCATTGGTATTGTTTATCTCAAGGTGATAAAAAAAATATATATATATATTTCGTAACACATGAATTTGATACTTTAAATATACCATATATATATATATATATATTTATATATATTGTAATTCTATCATGAGAAAAGAAACTCAAATTATTTAAAACCCCAATTAAATCTCTAACGGTCAGAGTTAATTGTCTAAATGTCTTTATTTTTTAAAAAATAAATAAATTTTTTTATAATTTTTATAAAGTTTAGTTTTTTTTAAGCTTAGTTTATAATATATATTTAAATAATTTTTTATAAAAAAATTATTTAAATATATATTATAAACTAAGCTTAAAAAAAACTAAACTTTATAGACATTTGATCAATTTTTTTAAAAAAATAGTTGACCATTAGCTTTAATCTTTAAAGGATTATTTGAACTTTAAATAATTTAAATTTTATTATCCATAATAGCAATTTTATATATATATATATAGAAAACCATTGTCTTCTTTTTTGTTCCGCCAAAATCAAAACCCTTATCGTCTGTAGCCACCAAATTAAATCCGTTTCCAAATAAATGAAGCTTTAGGGCGAAATTGTTCTTCTAAAATAAATAATAATAAGAATATATTTTATTAGTACCTTATATAAAATTGTTTAAGAGTTACTGTATGGACGTCGTCCTCTCATGTGCAACTCGTGTGAAGATCTCTTTATTTTATATATATATATAATATTTTTTTAATAGTAGGTCACAGCTGTAACTTCAATTTTTTTTACACGTCTCTCAATAAATTTTTGTATATAATATTTTTTTAATAGCAGATCACATCATCTGCTGCAGCTACAGTTTTTTTTTGTGCGTCTCGCAATGAATTTTTATACTTACATATAATATGTAATGAACAGATCCCTTGCATTGTACCCGCATTCATTCTTTCTTTTTGTTCAGGTTGGTTCGGCTTCCCTCCTTCTCTGTGTTCTATCGTTTGTTTGTATATTCCTTTTTTTTATTTTTTTTTATTTTTATTACTTCGTTGTTGTGATGATCTTCTTTTTTGTGTGCCTAAGAAAAAAATATTTGTTGTGATCTTTTAATTTTTTTTCCTGTTATTGTTATTTTCACGATTTTCTTTGTTGTGTATTCTTACGCTGTTTTTTGTGTTTTGGTTTTGATCTGCTCTTTTTTTTTTTCTTTGGCTATCTTCTTTCTTGTGTGTTCTTACGGTTGTTTGTTGTGCTTCGGTTTTGATTTTTTTTTTTTAATTCCTTGCAAAAAAATGCATGTTCTTGGCCTTAGATTTGTGTGTTTACGTCTACTGTTTTCTTCCTTTTTTACTTCCGAAAAAGGCTAAAATTTTGTTCTTCTTCAGTTGTTTAGCTTTCTTCTCTGTGCTCTATCATTTGTTTGTATCTTCCTTTTTTATATTTTTTTTATTTTTATTACTTCGTTATTGTGATGATCTTCTTTTTTGTGTGCCTAAGAAAAAAATGTTTGTTGTGATGATCTTCTTTTTTTCCTGTTGTTGTTATTTTCACGATTTTCTTTGTTGTGTGTTCTTATGCTGTTTTTTGTGCTTTGGTTTTGATCTGCCTTTTTTTTTTCTTTGGCGATCTTCTTTCTTGTGTGTTCTTACTGTGGTTTGTTGCCTTTCGGTTTTGATATTTTTTTTTAATTCCTTTCAAAAAAATGCATCCTCATGGCCTTAGATTTGCGTGTTTATGTCTACTGTTTTATTTCTTTTTTGCTTCCGAAAAAGGTTAAAATTTTGTTCTTTTTCTGCTATTTAGCTTTCGGAATAAAAGTTAAACTCCCTTCAGGTTTCATGTCCTCATTAGATTTACTATTCCTGATTGGGTACTATTCTTATCTGGTTACTGTTCAGATTCCTCTCGGGGTTACTGTTCATTATCTTGATCGGGTTACTATTATTGTTCCTGTGGGGATACACTTCATTTCGGGTTATTGTTCCAGAACAAAGAAGAAGAAATAAAAGGGAATAAGAAAATAAGAAATGAAGAGAATAAAGAAGAAAAAAGGAAAGAAGAGAAGAAGAGAAAGAGAAAAAAGAAAAGGATAGATAAAGAGAAGAGTTTTTTTTTTTCTCCTTTCCTCAACATGATAGAGTAATTCTAAAGAAAAAAAAATTTCATGAGAAAACCATTTATAAAATTGTCCTTTTTTATTTTTTATTCTTAAAGATTATGCAATATTTTCTGAAGAAGATGAAAAAGGACAATTTCCTAAAGGGTTTCAAGAAATTTTTTTTTCTCTCGAATTACTCTATCATATTCTCGAGAAAAAAAACTCTTCTCTTCATCTATCTCTCTTTTTTAATCTTTCTCCGTCTCTTCTTTCCTTTTTTCTTCTTTATTCTCTTCATTTCTTCATTTCTTATTCCCTTTTTTTCTTCTTTGTTCTTGAATAGAAATAGTAACCCGAAGTGAATAGTAACCCGTAATGGACAATACCTCCAATAGGAACAGAAATAGTCACCCGAGAGGAATATGAACAGTAACTCGATCAGGAATAGTAAACCCGATGATTACATGAAACATGAAGAGAGTTTAACTTTTGCTCCAAAAACTAAACAGTCGAAGAACAACAAAATTTTAGCCTTTTTCGGAAATCAAAAAATGAAACCAAATACAAATTCACAAACCAAAACCACAAATCCCCTAAAATAGTACCAGACTTCGGGAAGAAACTAACAAACAAGAGAAACAAGCCCCTACCTTTGATACCTTTCCTCTATAATTCAAGAGCAAAAAAGAAGAAAGAAAAAACCATACTCTTCATTGACTGAACTGCAGATATCCTACGTAACATTTCCATTTTCTAGCATCACAAGAAAAATGATTAGTTACATTGTGCATTTACTTTCTCCTTCATCAAGTATTCAGCCATATTTCAGTAAATTCTTCCTATTCAAAATTATTTCCTCATCTTTAGAAATTAAGAAAAAGAAAAGAAATAATGGTAGTAGTAATAATAAAGAAAAAAAGAGAAGAAAGTAAAAAATGATAAAATAAAAAATTATAATATCCTAAAGAAAGGAAGGAAAAGAAAACTTTTTGAAGGGTTCTTCAAACAATTCATCTTCTTCAGGGAATATTGTATCATCTTCAGGAAAAAAAAATTAAAAAAATAATAATAACAAAGAAAAGGAAAAAAAAGGGAAAGGAAAAAAATGATAATTTCCTCAAGAAAAAGGACAATTTCTTAGAGGGTTTTTTAGGAAATGTTTTTTTCTATGGAATTACTCTATCATGTTCAGGAAAGGAGGAAAAAAAAAACTCTTCCCTTCATCTATCTCTCTTTTTTTTAATCTTTCTCTTCTTCTCTTCTTTCCTTTTTTCTTCTTTATTCTCTTCAGCTCTTCTTTTCTTATTCCCCTTTTTTTTTTCTTCTTTGTTCTTGAACGGGAATAGTAACCTGAAGTGAATAGTAGCTCGTAATGAACAGTACCCCTGACAGGAATAAAAATAGTAACCCGATCAGGAAATGAATAGTAACCCGATATGAATATGAAAAGTAACCCGATCAGGAATAGTAAATCCGATTGAGACATGAAACCCGAAGGAAATTTAACTTTTCTTCCAAAAGCTAAGTAGCCGAAGAAGAAGGAAATTTTAGCCTTTTTCAGAAATCGAAAAATGAAACCAAATATAAATTCACAAACCAAAACCACAAACCCCCTAAAACAGTACCAGACTTTGGGAAGAAACTAATAAACAAGAGAAAAAAACCTCTAACTTTGATACCTTTCCTCCATTGTATATTTACTTTCTCCTTCATTGTATATTTACTTTCTCCTTCATCAAGTATTCAACCATACTTTAGTAAATCCTTACTATTCAAAATTATTTATTCATCTTTAGAAAGGAAGAAAAAGAAAAGAAATAATAGTAGTAATAATAAAGAAAAAAGGAGAAGAAAGTAAAAAATGAATATAAAATGATAAAATAAAAAATTATAATATCCTGAAGAAAAGGAAGAAAAAGAAAACTTTATGAAGGGTTCTTCAAACAATTCATCTTCTTCATGAAAAAAAAATAAAAAATAATAATAACAAAGAAAACGAACGAAAAAAATGATAATTTCCTCAAGAAAAAGGACAATTTCTTAAAGGGTTTTTTAAGAATTTTTTTTTCTTTGGAATTAATCTATCATGTTCAGTAAGGGAGAAAAAAAAAACTCTTCTCTTCATCTATCTCTCTTTTTTTAATCTTTCTCTTCTTTATTCTCTTCATTTCTTCTTTTCGTTCTTGAACGGGAATAGTAACCCGTAATGAACAGTACCTCCGACAGGAACAGAAATAGTAACTCGATCAGGAAATGAATAGTAACCCGAAAGGAATATGAATAGTAACACGATCAATAATAGTAAACCTAATGGAGACATGAAACCCGAAGGGAATTTAACTTTTCTTCCGGATGTTAAACAATCGAATTAGAAGAACGAAATTTTAGCCTTTTTTGAAATCGAAAAATGAAACCAAATACAAATTCACAAACCAAAACCACATACCCCCTAAAACAGTACCATACTTCGGGAAGAAACTAATAAACAAGAGAGAGAAACCCCCTAACTTTGATACCTCTCCTCCATAATTCAAGAGCAAAAAAGAAGAAGGAAGAAACCCTACTCTTCATTGACAGAATTGTAGATATTCTAAGCAACATTTCCATTTTCTAGCATCACAAGGAGAATGATTAGTTACATTGTATAATTACTTTCTCCTTCATCAAGTATTCAACCATACTTTGATTAGTTACATTGTATAATTACTTTCTCCTTCATCAAGTATTCAGCCATACTTCAGTAAATCCTTCCTATTCAAAATTATTTCTTCATCTTTAGAAAGGAAGAAAAAGAAAAGAAATAATAGTAGTAATAATAAAGAAAAAAGGAGAAGAAAGAAAAAAATAAATATAAAATGATAAAATAAAAAATTATAATATCCTGAAGAAAAGAAAGAAAAGAAGACTTTATGAAGGGTTCTTCAAACAATTGCTCTTCTTCAGGAAAAAAATAATAATAATAACAAAGAAAACGAACGAAAAAAATGATAATTTCCTCAAGAAAAAGGACAATTTCTTAAAAGGTTTTTCAAGAATTTTTTTTCTTTGGAATTACTCTATCATGTTCAGTAAGGGAGAAAAAAAAAACTCTTCTCTTCATCTGTCTCTCTTTTTTTAATCTTTCTCTTCTTCCCTTCTTTCCTTTTTCTTCTTTATTCTCTTCATTTCTTCTTTTCTTATTCCCTTTTTTTCTTCTTCTTCGTTTTTGAACGGGAATAATAACCCGTAATGAACAGTACCCCGACCGGAACAGAAATAGTAAATCAATCAGGAAATGAATAGTAACCCGAGAGGAATATAAATAGTAACCCGATCAATAATAGTAAACCTGATGGAGACATGAAACCCGAAGGGAATTTAACTTTTCTTCCGGATGTTAAACAATCGAAGAAGAACGAAATTTTAGCCTTTTTTGAAATCGAAAAATGAAACCAAATACAAATTCACAAACTAAAACCACATAAGTCCTAAAACAGTACCATACTTCGGGAAGAAACTAATAAACAAGAGAGAGAAACCCCCTAACTTTGATACCTCTCCTCCATAATTCAAGAGCAAAAAAGAAGAAGGAAGAAACCCTACTCTTTATTGACA
This sequence comes from Echites panduratus, assembly GCA_035221335.1. Taxonomy (NCBI): domain Eukaryota; kingdom Viridiplantae; phylum Streptophyta; class Magnoliopsida; order Gentianales; family Apocynaceae; genus Echites; species Echites panduratus. Next base: position 15,431 of record JAWZTD010019639.1, read on the forward strand.
GAATTGTAGATATCCTACGCAACATTTCCATTTTCTAGCATCACAAGGAGAATGATTAGTTACATTGTATATTTACTTTCTCCTTCATCAAGTATTCAGTCATACTTCGGTAAATCCTTCATATTCAAAATTATTTCTTCATCTTTAGAAAGGAAGAAAAAGAAAAGAAATAATAATAATAATAATAATAATAATAAGAGAAGAAAGTTAAAAAAAAGAAAAAATAAAAAATGTTAATTTCCTGAAGAAAATGAAGAAGAAGAATTTCTTGAATGGTTCAAGAAATTTGATGTTTTTTGTTTTCACATTTTTACTATTGTCATTTGTTAATTTTTTTATTTTTTAACAATTCTTGACTATTCTTCTTTTCTTAACTTTAATTTTTTTCATTTCGAAAGATTTTATGGAAATGCTTTTCTTAAATTTATCATTGTTTTCTTTTCACATATGCATACCGGGTATTGTCCGGTCTGCAACACCTAGTACTTCAAAGAACCTTTAATAAAAAAAAGTTCTAAAAGTATCCATCCCTTTTTTTTTTTTTAACGTCTATAGTCATATAAATACATCCTTTAATATATTTTATATTTTTTTTTTTTAGATGTGCTCTTAGCCTAATCAAGGAAGATGTACCTGGAGACTCATTCTCTACATTCATCACTAGGTGTCCTCGAAGTGACTGTCCATCCATTTCTTATCGTAGATACCCATATGAATCTAGAGTTTATTTAATATAAATGCTATTTTAAACCAAAAAAATTGTACTAATTATTAAAAAATTAAATAGAACTTAGATTAACAGCTTAGTTAGCAATGATAGATGGTAAAGGCAAGCCATAAAAAGATGGTAGATACTGCAGGAATCCCATTTGGTTCCATGAGTCCAGTTCTCCTACCCATCTTTCAGGGGCTAAAAGACCACTTCGTCCCTCCTATTCGACCATTGAATAAAAATTTAACTTGACCAAAAGTCAAATTTTGACGCAACCTATTGATAAAAATAAAAAATTAAGCCAAACTGATGTTTATTGCATCCAACAAGAAGAGGACAAAAAAGATATTTTCTTTTATTATAAATCTAGTTTATGATCTTATTTATAGATTATGTAATTATAATTCAATCATAACTCACGTTTCCTAGCTGCCATTACCTAATTTGGTTGAATTAGGGACATATAATGTATGGATAGGGTCATGGACCACTACCAGAAGGAAGGGATCATTTTCATTCTTCAATTGCACCATAAATAAAGACAGATAAAAGACAAAAATAAAAAATAAAAAAGCTTTTCTAAAGTTTCCAACAGGTGCAGATTTCCGTGGAGTCTATACTCCCATTCATGCGCTATTTTAGTTGTGAGCATGAGCAGAGCACTAACATCCACAAGAAACATGCAGATCACTAACAATGGAAGTATGAACATAATCAGTGTCTTCTTTTAACGTAACAGAAAAAGTCTATCAAGAATATCAAAACTAAATTCTGTCAACCTGAGAACTAAAATGAAGTGGCATCACCATCTACGACTCCAAAAGCAATGCATGATTCCAAAAAAAAATGGATTTCAAAGATAAAGATCACCCTAATTAAAAGGCATCCATCAGATAAACATGCATTAATCATACACTAACAATTTCAAAAACAGAAACCCTTACAAATTCAAAATATGGCAATGAGAGTTTAGAACAGTAGTAGGATCTCTAAGTTCTCCCAATATCCAAAATCAACAATTTGATTAGCATAATAATTAATATGTCATGAAGCATTCAAATAGCAAAAATCCCAACCAAAAATACTAAGAGCAGACCTCTGCTACTTCTTCAGGGCATCCGACACCAGTTCAGTCTGTGCCTTCAGCAAACGCAACTTCTTGATAGTAAACTCCGCTTCTTGCCGGTCTAACTTCTTCCACTTCTCATCCAACTCCTTGACTTTTGCATGGTCAAAGGAACTCAATTTTTTCTTGTAGAAATCCCTCACATGATCTCTTAAGAACCCCAAGCCATGACGATCGTAAGACTGATTCAAATGGGGATACTGTGATTCAAAATCCCCAGCCCCTTTCCCCTCTTCTTTCACTGTCTGTTCTTCCACTATCTTACTCATAGAAGTTTCATTCTTTTCCTTTTCCTTGACTTCTGTACCAAAGCCACCCAAATCAGCCTCTGTCTCAGGCCACCAGACACATTTAGAAAGTCCATAGACTTTAGATTCATGGTCATCCGAAACTTCTATGTCCTTCAAAAAACTCTTAAATTTCTCAGCCTTCTTAAAAAACTGTCTTTAACCTTCTAATCTTCTCATAAAACTGAGTCTTTGACATATTGGACTTGAGTTTATCTCTACAAACATTGTACATATCAAGTAAAGCCAAAGGACCATGTTTTCCTTTGACATACCCATTAGAAATCAGGCATTCCAACAAACAAATTTCATCTTCTTCACTCCAAACCTTCACAATGGCCCCAGAAAAAGCCGACACCTTTTCTTCTTTCTCTTCATACCCACTATTTCTAAGCCTTCTTTTTTTACTCCTTGAACGTTGTCCTCGGTCATTTTTTTCTTGTTTCCGTTTTGAAGCCAGCCTTAGCGTAGTAACCGGCTTGACCGTGAGATCGGACGCATTTGGAGGGGTTTGAGCACCTGCCTCAGGCTGCTGGGGTATGATTTTTTTCTTCTCTTTTTGCTTCTGAACAACAGGCAGGGATTCCTTCTTTTTCACAGCTATTTCTTCTTCCTTGGCCTGCACTGCCTCCACTTCTTGCTCGCCTTTAAACTCTGAGGATTCTTCATGGGATGTTTCTTTTTCTTCTTCACCGGACATTTCTTTTACATCGCCGGACTTTTTTTCTTCTGAATCGGAACTGCTGTAATCCTTTGGTGCCATGGCGAAGTGAGAGGATTTTTTTGGGAGGTGGAACGGGTTCTGCTTCAGAATGGAAGCTTGTGGATTATTTACGGATTTGAAATGGATTGCCACTTATATTTCCAAGAAGAAAAGAACTTCCATTAATTAAATGCATTTAATTTTTTTATCCAAATGGAACATACATACATACACATGCATCATGTAGTGTTGCACTTAAAAAGGGAGAATACCAATGATAATTAAATTTTATTTAAATATAAAATAAATTTTCATTTACTACTCATTTTGTTTCAAAATATAAGTCATTTTTAGTATATTTCTTTTGTCACATAATATAAATTGTTTTTTGACTATGAATGCATAATTTTGATTTTTTTCATTTTTGCCCTCTATATCATATACTCATTTATTATATAAAAAAAAGAGAAATGTAGTTAAGAAAGAATAAGAAAAAAAGGTATTTTTGACATAACATAACTATATTTAAAACTCCTTAATTCATATAAAACAGCGGTTAATATCTTATATTATGAGACGGAGGTACTAATTGGCATTCTAAAAGACTGCCTTGAGTTAGTCCTTAATCCCTATTTTACTTTAATTACATTTGAGAGGTTCCATTAAGTAACATAAAGAATCGTTTTGGAAAATTAGTGCGAAATAAGACATTGTTTTTTTTTTTTGGTCTTGGCCTAACTATCAATTTAGCAGCTAAACTTAAAACTTAAAAGTTTGTGAATTTAATCATTAAACTTTGAATGATTTGACACTTAAATTGATAGTGTTATGTACTAGTACAATGACATAATTTACATTTTTTTGATTGAAATATATTTATGAGATTGATTTTATTATACATAATGTTTCCATGAATAATAT
>JAWZTD010019650.1:0-19178 GCA_035221335.1 Echites panduratus
CGCACAGTCATTAGCATCCAAAAGTTTCTGGTTTTCTGAACGCTTGAGATTGTATGATGTGGGACTATCTTGAGAACCCGAACGAGGGGCTGAGAGGATTCAAGTTTGTACTCAGTTGGACTTGAAGACGACTGCAATCCATTACTTAAAAATGATTTTTGAGAACTGGATGGTGGATTTCCCAAATAATGAGAAAAAAATTTTTTTTCCACCACGGTTATCATTGTAACTCTTGGCAAACTCCTGCATTTCATTTTGTTGAATCACTTTTTTGGAAATCATCGATTTCTCTACCCTATTCAATCTGTAGACTCGATGCAATAATTCAAAACTAGTTATCGGGATCAGCATATAACTTCTCAAATTGCTTACTAATTTTAAGTCCATGATACTGGTTCCAAACAATTGGAGACCATTTGAGCTTCATTGTTGAACCGGTTCCAATATTCATTTATAGTTTCCTCCTACTTTTGCCAAATATTGAGAAGATGAGACTAAGGCTTCATCTGAAGGGAACTTCCAACAAACTGATTGATAAAAAGTTATTTTAATTTGGCACATGAGTCAATGATTTTATTTGGTAAATTTGAATACCAATCTAAAGCTTTCCCTGTCAAAGTTATAGAAAATGCCCTTCAAGACAACACATCATCAGGATCATAGAAATTCAACAAAGCATTAAATTTCGTCAAATGTTAATTAGGATCAGTGGAACCATCAAATTTATCAAAGAAGGGCATTTTGAAGTCCATCGAGACTCGTCCATGATGAGGGTGTGGTTGTAATGAGCATATTCCTTCATTAGAAAAGCAAATACAACTTTTAACTTTGGCATGACGCAGCAAATTTTTCTTCCAAACAGTTTAGCTTGTCTTCAAGTTGAGGAGCAGGAGAAGTAGCTACATTACCAATTGAAGGTGTAGATAATGGTGGCATCTGCTGAGGATAATATTGAAGTGGATAATATGGATATTGATCGTAATGTTGCCCCATTTGTAGAACATATGGAGGATGATATGATGGAACATTCCTGTGTAAGATTGGTGGTGGAGAAGTATAGACTGGGCATGATTCAACTTCATCATCTGCCCAAACCTTGACTAATTCTTCATCCGAAACAACAAGTGGAGGAACTTTATGAGGAAGTTTAGTAGCTCTAAACTTTTCTGGCCACCAAAGAGATGGAGTTCCAAAAGTTGTTCGGCGAGAAGGATCCAGAGCAATATATTGTCCAGAAACAATTGGCCGATCGATATACTTTAGAATAGCTGGATCAATTGCAGGAAGAGCAACTGAGTCATTAGGAAGAGCAGAAACAATCAGCTTAGAGGAAGATAGAAATTGAGATTGTCTTGTCTTGTCTTCATTTTGAATGAATGCCTGAGCATGGTGGGCGCCAATAGGATGTCGTTGGTAAAACTATAGATACGGTTAAGGTACTTCAAATATGGTTCGGGACACTCCACTCTTCAGTCGTTTAGGTAGTGCAAGCCAAAGAGGAAGGATCTCCTCAAAAGCTCTTCGATGATAAAGTCAGTATGAGAGAGTTGCAATATAATAGTAGAGAGATAAAGTCTTGTAATGAGAGGAACTTACGTTGCAGATGATTTGGATGAGCATTTATAGTAGAATAGTGAAGAAGAGAAATGAGAGAACAAGACAAATTGAAATTCTTTTGGGAGATTAACCATAATGGTACCTTATCTTTTGGTCAAAGTCAATTGTAATATCCGATCTTTGGTTTCAACCAAATTAGTACCCATATTATTTACAAGCAACCAAAGTGATACTTCTGATCACTTGACAGTAATTTTCCAGCGAAAAACTCAATTTTTTGATAAAAATATCCTTGTTTTGGGGAATTACTTTGATAACTCATAAATAGTATGAGTACTAATTTGACTAAAAATTTCCATCAAGTGATCAGAAGTATCACTCTGGCAACTTGTGAATAATATAAGTACTAATTTGGCTAAAAAAATCAGGTATTACAGTTAATTTTGGCCACAATATAAGAAATCACTACGGCTAATCTTGCAATTCTTTTTCTCCAATCAAATTTTAACCATTATACCTTTCATTTTAAGATTTTTTAATTATTCTATGATTATTTGATAGAATGATAATCACAATATATAATCAATCTATACTAATAATATCATATAACTTTATATATAAGTAAAACTTTCTTTTTTAGTTAAATTAAATATAAAATTTTACTTTAAATCATTCAAGTTATATGTCAATAAAAAAATTAATATTTCAGATTAAGGGCTCATTAGCTGTTGCTCACATCTACTTCCCCGCTAATGATTCGTATTAAAAAGTAGTAGTACCACTTACACCTTTTTGTTTTTTTTTTTTTTTTTTTTGAAGAAAGAGACACATCATTACTAAAAGAGCAAAATTAATTAGGTATAAACTTCACACAATTAACACAGGACCTGTAATCACAAACAGTAGAAATTAGATAAAATTTAATAGAATTTTACTTAATTAATTTTTTTCTGGATCAAAAAATATTAAAAGCATTCAATATTTAAAAATAATTCTAAAATATTTAAATTCTAACACGTAATCTTACTCTATGGATTTAATAATCTTAAAAGGATAAAAAAAAAAACAAAACAAAACAAAACAAAATTTGGGGAAGAAGCTTATCCAATCTAAGCTATATCTATCTACGTGCGAGTTTGCTCGTTGTTCAAGAATGAAAATAACAGGTGAAACCGTAAATGACTGGATATGGTCGAGCGCCGGCTAGAGTCCGGCTTGAGCGGACATATGAACTTGCCATTGCCTTATTGCGGCGGCGGCTTGGAGGCTCACCTAAAGCTAACGTTAACCATTGAGATGGCTCAGTGGGGTCGCTAAGCATCGGATTCGGAGAATCTGACCGTCGGCGCTGACTCAAAAATATGGTCATTCTTTATTTATAGTATTGATTTAAATAGTATAAATATATATATATATATAAATATATATATAAATATTTATTTATACTGCTTCTGCTTCCCGGATCACAGTTGTCCAACGCAACGTTACACACACCAGATCTTGATGTCTCCTTCTGGAGCGATGCGCTTCATAAAAAAAATTTGATTTATCCTTTTCCTTTTAAAGTCCTTGTAATTAATATGAAATTCGGGTACTTGAATTTGAATGATTAAGTTTGTTGGCAAAAGAAACTCCAGATGAAAGTTTCCAATAATTATTTTTCGGCCCACGGGTGTATTAACTAGTAACTACTACTAATCCTATCTACAACAAAAGTACTTTTTTTTAAAAAAAATAGAAAGAAATTTTATTATTTTAATGTAAAGGAATAATCAACAAACTCCACTTCCATGAGGAAAACAAAAGAACAAAAAGGACACTCTATTCATTTGTTGTGGTGTCAATTCATATTGTTAAATAATACTCTTTAAAGTTTTTAATATTCTTGTTTTTAATATTTATTCCATTCTAAAATATCAGTTTTTTTAGGATTTTTTTAATCCCACAATATAAACCGTTTTTCAATTATCAATTAATTATTATGATATTTTTTTCATTTTTGTCATTTATGATATACTCATTTATTTATTACAAAGAAAGAGAAATGTAATTAAGAAAGAGTAAGAAAAGGAGTATTTTTGACATAACACATCTACATTTAAGATTCTTTAATCTATGTGAAATGACGACTAACGCCTTATATCGTGGGACGATGGAGTATTTAACATTACATTTTTAACTTTTTAAATGAAGTTTACTCTTTATTTAAAATTTATAAACAACCTACTAATTTAAAAAAGAAACATTGGAATTCCCACTAAAAATAATTTACTCACTTTCTATGGGTTTGAATATTTTGTTTTTACCTTACTAAATTTTAAGGGTTTAGGCTTAGTTATTAACTCTAAATTTTTAACTAATTTATGAAATGATTAAGTACAATTCTAAACATGTTAAAATACAATTTAATTGTGAATAAAACTAGAATAATTATAAGCACATGACTCAATCACGAATGCCACACACAAAATGGACTAGATCATTCTAGATGAAGTCCAATCAAGTCATTAAAACATTATTTTATATAAAGAAAGCTTGATGGAAGAATTTAAAGAAAAACATATGTAAATTGGGATTAATTTTTAGTATCGGTCATCTGATCATATCTGTTTGATCACAAATTTGTTGTTTTTTAAATATTTTATTTTTTTTATTAATTTTAGTCCTTATTTGATAAGGAAATTTTTTCAATGTGTCTACAATCAATATTTTATTCTTATTCAAGTTTAGTAGCTTATTCCAATTAGGATTCTTAGAATACTTTCCTAATACTTGTTAGAAAAGGATTAAGTAACTTGTGTTGATTAGGTATTTTTTGTTATTATAAATAGAGCTATTGTAAGATTAAGTTAATCAAATTATTATTGAATTCAATTTGAGATTTGAAAACTTTCTCTATCTTCTTTGGTTTTTCTTAGAACTATTGATTTATCATTCAACTAGCTTGGGTTGTTTGTGGCGTAACCCATTGAATATATTGGTTCATACTTGAGAAACAGTGTCAAATCAATATATGTTTAAGTATCAAAATATCATAATCGTTTGCAGTAAAATTTCATATTTGTGTTGGATCTAATTGATTAAGAGCTAGGTTCACATCAATAAGCTCACTTCAACCTTACATATTTTTGGTGAATTCAAGCCTAGTCCTTAAAGTGATTAGTAATCAAAATTTTGCCCGATATCAACATAACATAATATAGTCATAATCTGTGCCGAAGCACACTTAGTTCCGTACAATAAAAAATAAAAAATAACTAATATTATGGTTTAGTTAAAAATCCTATTTAGTATCTTTTGCTCACCCTCAAAATTTTTGAAGGCGTAATTTGTGCATTGTTTATAGAAATAATTCAAAAATCCTTAGGTAAATTTTTTTGTCAGATATTCTATTACAAAATCTAACAAAAAATGTTTCCATTACATGTCAAATTTAGTGAGGAAAATTTGTTTCCTGTTCTTCTTTTTCATAAAAATAAAAAAATATTATACCTTTTGTCGTTTCTTGGATTTCTAGGAAAACAAGATTCCATCTTTTCATTGTTTCTTGGTATCTTTTCATTGTTTCTTTGGTTTCTTAGAAACCAAGACTTTATCGTTTCATTATTTCTTGGATTTCTTTTTTTTGAGCTAGCAGAGGCTATTCGTGAATATGCACAGGGCCCAACCTAGGAGGATAATGGTGGGATTCAAACTCAAGACCCATGGAAAATAAGATTCTATCTTTTCATTGTTTCTTTGGTTTCCTGAATTGCTGTTATGGTTTCCTAAACAGTAGAAACATATTCTAGGCAAAAACTCCTACCTTTGTTGTTTATTGTGATAAAAAGAACAAGAAGGAAAAAAATCGATATTGAAAATTCCTCAAAAAATTGAAAATTGTGAAAGTTGATATCTTGTGGGAAAATGGTGCTTGATAATTACCTATTCATTCTTGGGTTCATTAAAAATCAATTCCACAGCAATAAGATAGCATCTTTGAATCTTTTGTCACTCAAATAACATTCTTGCATATTGATCTAATTCTTAATTTCTTTGGTTCTTGTCTGCTAATCTTGTATGGACTAGTTAATTCAATAAGTAAATCGTCAATTTAGTCCTCATTCTTTTATGCTTTCACCACGCAAGTCCTCTTTCTATTTTTTTAGACTTTTAAGTCCCTTTTCTTTTTATTTAAATAAACTAAATCCCCAACCTTTTATTGTGACATTTAAAATCCTTAATCATTTTTCCTTTAGAAAAATGGGTCCTTGATCTTTTACGGATGCCTAAAAAAGTCCTTTTTACTTGAAAAATTTTTTTTCGGGCAAAATGATTCACTGGACATTCCTTTTGTTAAATATACTAAGTGTAGAGATGTCATTCACTATTACTTTTTCTATTTAAAAAAAAAACAATTTTCAAAGATGAAAAGCAAGTATCTATTTGAGGAAACCTTGCATTGCACGGTAGCAATCAATTTATGGGTTGAGTACCAAATTGAAGAGCAAAGATTACAAAACTTATGTCACCTCAAGAAGATGATAATGAAACTTCTCAATCTATTGTAAATGGCCATTTTATTCAAAGCAAGAGGATATGCGAATACCAAAACACAACTCGCTAAAGTGGGCAAGCAACAGTGATTTAGACATCATAGACGAATCTGAATTCTGCTAAAAGATTTGTTTCTTGTCATTACTCACATTTGTAGTCCTCCTCCCGAGAATCTAAGTTCATGGTATTGTCTTTCTACCCATTTTATCAAACTGGTTTTCGAATTCGATGAAGCATATATTTTTTTAGGTGATCAAGAGGGGTGTAAAAAATTGAATCAAAGCTCTAATTTGAAGATGTTATTCTGATGATTTGGGGCTTTTGCACTTTTATTGATTTTTCTTTAACACTCCATTATTTTTATTTTTATCTTTAAAAAAAGGAAGGAATAGTGAAATGACATATCTGCCCCTAGTATATTTGGCAAAATTAATGTTTGGTGAATCATTTAGCCTAAAAATTTATTTTTTCAGGAAAGAAGGGCTTTGTTAGACACCCGTAAAAAAATCGAGGACCTATCTTTTTAAAGGAAAATTGATTAAGGATTATAAATGTCACAATAAAAGGTTAGGGTTTAAGTTGGTTTAAATAAAAAAGATATGGGACTTAAAAATCTAAAAAAAAATGAAAGAGGACTTACACGGCAAAAGTATAAAAGAAGAGAGACTAAAATGGTGATTTACTCTTAATTCAATTCATTGATTGCTACTTACAATCTTTGTTGGTTGGTTGGTTGGTTGATTGATTAAAATTCTCTCAAGGGTAAGGGGTAAGCTCATAAGAGCGAGAAAAAATCATTATTGTGTGATACACAAGGGAAGAGTGACATCCTTTGAGGGAGATAGGTAAGGGAGTGATATAAGGAAAATTTTTATCTAACCTTGTTTCTTGTAGGAAATTCTTTTCAATGTCTAAATAAGAAATTAAACTAGAAGGGGGTGAAAATAGGTTCAAGGGGATGTTTGACACAATAATGCAATGACTAGAGGCTTTGGACACGTCAATCCGGACAATGGATGGACGAATGCAGACAATGACTGGACGATGTAGACGAGTAGAAAAAAATAGTTAGAAACTGTAAAATCTTACCCAAGGCTCCAAAAGTGTAAATAAGTATTATAAAGAGATGAAAATTGCAATGAAAGGAGCACATATAAAAGAGAGTGAGGCAACTACAATGGATAGATTTCTCAATGGTTTGAATGAAGAGATTTGAAAAGGGTTTATGCCATATTACTATGATTATCTTGAGGATATGGTACACATGGCCATCCCAATTGAAAGAGACTTGAAGAATAGGAAGTCTTCTTATGAAAGATCTTATGGAAGTTCAAGTTATGACATTTCAACATTAACTAAAAGTGCAATCTACTAGAGATGAAGACCTCGAATACTTCTTGTGAAATATTTGGACATAAAGCTCTTTATTATCAAACATGGAAGGAAGTGTTGAGAAAGAAGGAAGATGTCTTAACCACGAGAGAAGGGCAAGGTGTAGAGAAACTTCAAGCGATTGTTGTGAAAGACCAAGAGACTACTAGTGCAGTAAAGGAAGTTGATGATGAAGAACAAAAGGAAAGTCTATCTATTGATCGAGGTGAAGTTTACGAGAAATTTTATGAAGTGTAATTGTTGGGTGAAAGAGTTGAAAAGAGATTTGAAAAAGGAAATGAGTTGAACAATGAGAGGGAAGATGAAAAAGAAAAGGAGGGGAAAAAAGAGGAAAAAAATTAGGGAACAGATAAGAGAGGAAATGAGAGAAAAGAAGAGATCGAGATATTGAGTAAAGAATAAGTGAGCTTAAATGAAAAAGAAAGAGAGAATAAGTGTGCCTTGGTGATGAGAAAAGAAATTATTATTCCTGCTTTTAATATTGATCATTCTATTTCTAGTCTTCTTTTCCCTAAATTATAGGAATTTGAAGGATTAATCGAACTCAAGGAAGGCAAAGAGAACATGGTGATGAATGCTATGTTAAAGTGGTACACTCTTATCTCTACACTTGGTAACAAATTGATGAATTTTGAGCATATGTTCTTTGTTAGCAAGCATGATTTTGGTAATGTTTATGATGAATATAAGCAAGTTACTGATGTTGAATTCTTTGTGCATAATGTTTTTTTGCATAAAGAAAATAAGTTGTATATTCCTATGAATCTTGTGAAAGTTTTCATGGATTTTGAGTTTGTGAAAGAGTCTTGTGTGAATGCATGTGGTTATAGAGATGTGGTTATTACATGTAGACATGGAGTTCTTACTAAGTTATATAATCATGATGTCTTAAATGCTTCTTTGAATGATTGATAGAGTTTAAGTTACATGGAAAAAGGATAACGATAAATGAGCATATTTTGAAGTGTTTAATTTTCATGAGAAAGCTTAGCTTTAAATTATACATGATTGGAATTTCTAAGTTTGGATGATAGAGTATTGTAGATTTTGTTGTTTTGTCTCTTGATAAGAATTTGTGTTTTCAAAAAATTGTAATTGTAATTCAAAAATTATATATCTTTATGTGATTCTTAATAGATGAATTAATGTTTGCGAACTTCATGATAATTTGTCTAGAGTTGGTAGTTTAAGTGTTCTTAAATGTTCTATGTATAATGACTTCTATGCTTTGTTGAGTTTTAAGATTGGTTTTGAAAGTCACATCGGTGGTCCTACATTCTTGGATGTCTTGTTCAAAAAGCATGTTGTAAGGTTACACTTGAACAAGAAGTCTATGATTGTAAATGAATACTTGATGGAATTCATTATTTTTGTTCAAGATATTGTGCATTCTAACATATGTGGGGATAATCTTTGAACTCATTTTGTGCATATGTTTGATGTTTTTTATAGAGGTCATTTGCATTCTAAGCTGAATTTATAATCTTTGTGTTTTCAAACATTAGTTTTTATCTATATTGCTTCTTTTTATGAGGTGATTGTAGTAGACAATTCAATGGAAGATAGCACTTGTCACGGCTTTGAGGATATTGATCTTTGTGGTAAGTCTAATATTGGTCTTTCAATCATGTTAGTGACAATTCTCCTTTCAATGTAGGATTTGGAGATTAGAGGATGAATCTTTTTGAGGATGAATCAAAGAACACTAGAAGTGTTGACGAGCCGAGAATTGTTCAAGGTTCAATCACATGTTCGAAGCAAATGAGATAAGATAATTTATAATTCGATTAGTAAAAAAATAAAAGTAATGAAAAATTTCAATTAAAGAATCTAATGCATTCAAAAGAAGGAAATCAAATCATTAAAACATTATTTTATATAAAGAAAGCTTTGTGGACCCAAAACATATGCAAATCGGGAGTAATTTTAGTGTCGATCATCCCATCAAACCTATTTGATCACAAATTTGTTATTTTTTTAAATTAATTTTAGTCCTTATTTGATTAGGAGATTTTTCCAATGTGTCTCCAATCGATATTTTATTGTTATTCAGTTTTAGTAGCTTAATCCAATTAGGATTCTTAGAATACTTTAATACTTGTTAGAAAAGGATGGAGTAACTTGTATTGATTAATTATCTTTTGTTATTATAAATAAGGCTATTGTAAGACTAAGTTAATCAGATTATTATTAAATTCAATTTGAGATTTGAGAGCTTTCTCTACATTCTTTGATTTTTCGTAGAACTCTTGACTTATCATTTAACTAACTTGGGTTGTTTGTGGCCTCACCCATTAAAGATATTGTTGGTTCACGATTGAGAAACAGTGTCGAGTCAATATATGTTCAAGTATCAAAACCTCGTAATCGTTTAAAGCAAAGTTTCATACTTATCTTGGGTCTAACTAATCAAAAGGTAGGTTCACATCACTAGGCCCACTTCAATCTTACATATTTTTGTTGACTTTTAAGCCTTAGTCCTTAAAGTGATTAGTGATCAAAATTTTGCCCGTCACCAACATGACATAACGTAGTCATAATCAGTTGTGGAGGCACATTGAGCTCAGTACTCGTCCTAATTTTTTTTTTTTAATTTTAAAAAAGTTAATATTATGGTTTTAGATAAAAATTCTATTTAGTATCTTTTGCTCACCCTCAAAAATTTTGAAGTCTTAATTTGTGCATTCTTTATAGAAATAATACAAAAATTCTTAATTCCTTTCAAAAAATAAAATATTCAATAAAAAAGAAACTTTCTTTACCAATTTTAGTTTCTAAATTTTCATACAAAACCTCTTCGATTTAACTAATAAACTACATGTAATTATAGTCAAGCCTTATTAGTTTAGTTGTAAGCAGCAATACCCGTGACTGTAAAATTCGAGAGACGATAATGGTAGGTGGGGTGCATTATTGATCCTCGAGGCGAAAATGTTATTAACGAGGGGAAATTTGTTAGTTTACCTAAGGAAATTCCCTCTCAAATTTCAAAATTTTCAACAAGAAAAACTTACTTTCGGATTTTTGATGAAAATTTCGTTAGAAATATTTGTTGCAGAATTTCGTCAAAAATCCCTAAGTAAATATGAACCTTTACAAAAACAGACTAAAGATGTTTCCATGACACTTTAGATTTAGCGAGGAAAATTTTTTGATGGAAAATCCCTTGGAAATATTTTTCTTTGGGATTTTCCACGGTGTATCCCTCACAAAAGTTTTTGACGATTTTTCGACGGATTTGCATTTGCTATTTGAGAGATGTTACTTACCCACATATTTTTCCTCACATATCTGTCAAAATGATTATATAATGTATTGTTAATATAGTTAATATTTTTAACCATGTGGATTATATATTTGTGTGTGTGTTTACCTGCATAGTCATTAAGTTAATATTTGTGTATCATTACTTCACTAGTTTATAATCGAATTGCATGAAAAACATTTATAATTAGTTAAATGGTTAACGTATGTGTTACATTACTAAAGTATCGGTAGATGTTATCTATAGTACTTTATATTTTTCTTATAATATTCATCGTAAAGAGCAGTGATTAAATTATAAGTTATTTTAGTAACATATATATAAATTATAATGAAGTAGATATTATTATAATTAATATTTTGAATATATTTGATTCATTTTATTTATTTGCTTTGATAAACTGATGATAATAATAATAATAATAATAATAATAATAATAATAATAATAATTATTATTATTATTATTAAAGTGCCGCTACAAACAAAATGCCATTTAGTTTTACTTTAAAGTGATGGAATAGTAAATTAGTGAGTATAAGTTACACTTATTCTAACTATTCATATTTTCATAACTATAGGTGAGTATATTACAGACGTAATAGAGTTCCATCATTATTAACCTATATTGTGTCTGTCATTATAGAATGTTTATTGCTATGGCATATTAACCACGGGAAATTCCTTTGACATCAAATTTACTAATTAACGTAATTCCTTTTCATTATTTTTTAGAAAAAAATTAAATTTAGTAATGTATTAATTTAATGTGTTATTTAATAAAATTTAGTTACTATTATTTTCATTGAATTAAATTGAATATGATATATAATAATATATATTTTAATAATTATCATTGTTCATTAAATTAAAATTGATTGTAAATGTCAAATTAAATATGAATATAAAAGTTCATAGAAAGATAGAAAATACAAATTAATTTAGAAACTGGTGTGATTCTCGTGACAATAAATGTGATTGATGCGTTTTATTTATATAACATATTGTTCATTAATTATTAAAAACAATGTGTTATCATTGAATAAGTTAATCATGATTTGTCTAGAGCGTTAACTTTTGAAAATAAAATATCTGTTATTTTTTGTTTTATTTTTAGGTTATGTGTTGTTTAATCATATTTAGTACCTACCATTATAGATATTGATTTAATGATGAGCATCACATATATATAAATATATATATATATATATATATGACTAATTAAAGACATTAGAACTAAACCAATCCAATAATTCACTCTTTAGCATATATAATTTAATTCTATACATTACAAGAAAACAAAATGAATGTGGTACTTTAATAAAATTGTACACACACATAGTTAAAGCACATCACGAGATCAATGTGAGCTTATCCTATTAAGCTTTTAAAATTTTATTTTATCCTAATCACTTTATTAAACCTTAAATTTTTTATTTTAATCTCTCTTTCTCAATGATTTTAAATAAATTAGGGATTCAACGAGTTAAAATAAATATTCAAGACTTAAAACATATAATGATTATAACAAGTCAAAGGTAAAATAAAAGTTTAAAAACTTAATGGAATTATTGTTAATTACAAGGTGAGATTTTTAATGATAAATTAAGTCGTAAAATTATTGTTAGCGTTTAAAAACTCTTTATTATTAGAATTTTATTATAAAAAACAAGAATTTACAAATGATAATGCTTTATAATCTACTTATAATGAACAAAATAAAAAAAGCAACTTTATGAGCAATTATAGTATTATTATGTTTATAAATCAAAGAAAAATTAAATTAATTAATAAAATACTTAATTTTAATTCAAAAATGATAGAAATTTTAATAAATATAGACAATTATCATTAACAAAAAATCGAATTGAATAGAAATTTTTTCATACTGACGGAAAAATGGAGAAAATTCCACCGGAAATATTATAACAAGGGAATTTCCCTCGTAATTCCCGCAGAAAAAAGAAATAAAATCTATACTATTTCATTTTAACCTAATCTCAATCTCACATTATCCTTTGATCCGCGGCCTCATCCCGTTTACCAGCAGACTCCATCTCCTCCATTTTCCGATTTTAAGGTTTTTGCAAAATTTTTTTTTCTTCGTGTTGTCATCTCTCATATCCTTTTCGTCACTGTCCAGAACTTCCATTGACGTCGTTCGTCTAGGAGAAGAAGAGAAGCAGGCACCCAGCGGCAAGAGGAGAGCGAGAGCTTCGCTTGAATCCTGAAAAAAGGTTCCCTAGGCCTAAGGTCTGTCTATTTTTCCCCGTTTAGAGCCTCGGAAATTCTGTTATGAACATCATCCACCGAAAATCTATCCTGTGGAATGTTGATTTTTTTTTTTCCTTATATAATTAGTGCTTTTTTAACTCTCTAGGCTGTAGATTTTTTCTCCAAAAATTTTTACTTAGTTTCTTTGGGCTAACTTTGCTCATGCTAGTTATTTTTAAAGTTATTTAGTTTTTATATAGTATTAATTACCCATCATAATTATGAACTTTTAAATAATACCTTCAAATCTCGTTAAATTATTTTTTGATACATTTATAACCTTTTAAATCTTAAAACAATCCACTCACACACATTCATGAAGAAACGATTTGTTTAGGAATACTAAAATTCAGTTCTTGTTTTTATTGCCTTCAATGAATAGTTATAATGGGGAGACGAAAAACTTTTTGAATGGCATGCGGGTCACACGTGAGTGGCTCCATTATTAAATTAACGGATCTAGTTGACAGAAGTATATCAGTGTGTCATTTTAAAAGTTGAAGGTATGTGGGTTGAAAATTAGTTTAGGATTATTTATGAGTATTCTATAAAAGTTCAGGGTTATGATGGATAATTAACCCATTTATATATGGGCTTAGCTGATTCATCGAAGATCTCTAATTTTGGATGAATTCTGTATGACTTCTAATCATGTGCATCTGTGTTGTTTCTTATGTAGCAGTGACAGGCAGGAGGTTGATGATGTGAATCTTGCTTTGTGAAGAAATCGAACAAACACACAAACCACATCAAGAAAAAAGGGTTTTTTCTTTATTTTATTTTTGGATTAGTTAGAGTGTCCAATAAAAGGGATTCTCATCAATCACTCTCTTGATTTGGAAGGCTAATCCCTTAGTAATTGATTGTCCTAGTGTAATTCTTTAAGAACCCTTGGAAGAATCTCATATAAAAGATCTAAGTTTTATTCTAACACAGAAATGTGTAGAGAAATATTTTTGATTATCAAGGAGTTGTGTTTTCTTACAGGAAAGAGGGTAATTATAGTGTTTTGGTTAGCCAAAACTTTAATACAAATGTTCAGCCATTTAATTATACAAAAGAGTCCTTAACTATGCAAGAAATTAAAATAACAACAAATGTCAAAATGTAAATCGTTGTAGCAACTTAGATCATTTTAGATACTTTCTTGGCTGGAAATGGAGCTTACAATCCCCCTATTATTGATACATTCCATAATTTCGTGATCACACATTCATCATCCAATTTGATTGCTTAAAAAATGACTTCAAAGTCAAGTCGTTCTTCCTTTTTTTGGAGATATGTAACTAAAGCTTTCTTCATCTTGGTTGCTCGTGCCCTCGTGTTCGGTCCATGAGGTATTGATGGTGCCCATCTCCTTGGAAGGATTCGTCTTCGAATCTTTGCCATCTTCATTGAAAGGAGATAAGTCATTTACATTGAAGGTTAAACTAACATTGTACTTACCTTGCAAGTTGACTTTATAAGCATTATCGTTGATCTTCTCAACACCTTGAAAAGGTTCATCTCCTCTTGAATTGAATTTCGTTTTCCAAGCTGGAGGAATCTCTCATTTCTGAAGTGAATCCACACCTAATCTAAGATCTCAAACGTTACCATTCTTTTACCCTTGTTGCGATAGTGAGCATTTATTTGGTTTTCCAATTGAATATTCTCTCTCGCCTTGGCATTATTTGTTTGACCAAATCAGTCTTTTTCTTTCCAACTAGGCTTTGTAACTCATTCAAAGTCAAAGAGGTTAAATCCAAAGGAGTCAAATGATTAAAACCATACACCAACTCAAAAAGACAAAAGTGAGTGGAAGATTGTATACATTGATTATATACAAATTCAATGAATGATAAGCAATCTTTCCAAGGTTTAAATTATTTTTTATTATAACCCTTAACATGGTTCCCAAAGTCCTATTAAGTACTTCGGTTTGGCCATCCGTTTGGGGATGACATGTGGTCGAAAATAACAACTTGGTACCTAGCCTTCCCCATAACACCTTCCAAAAGTGACTTAGAAACTTGACATCTCTATCACTCACAATGGTTCTAGGAATGCCATGAAGTCTAACTACTTCTTTGAAAAACAAATTAGCAATATTGGTAGCATCATCAACCTTAGAACATGCAGTGAAGTGAGCCATTTTAGATAATCTATCCACAACCATAAAAATAGAATCTTTTCCCCTCCTAGTTCTTGGCAATGCTACCACAAAATAGGTAATAGGTAATGGCATGTACAATCCATGTGGTTTAAGACTGGACTTGGCCTTCCTACAAGCAATACAATTTTTACATTCAATAATCTCATCCTTTTTTATATGTTGCCAATAAAAATGCTCTTTCAACACTTTCAAAGTTTTAGTTATGCCAAAATATCCCATTAATCCATCACCATGACTTTTCAAAATAAGTAATTTTCTTAATGACCATTTAGGTATGCACAACTTGCCTTCTCTAAATAGATATCCATCATGCAAATAAAATTTGTCAGAGGCACCCTTTTCACAAGACGCCAACATGCTGTTAAAGTCATCATCATCTTTATACAATTCTTTCAAAATTTCAAATCCCAACAACCTAGTAAAAAGGGTTGAAAGCAAAGTATACCTTCGTGAAAGTACATCTGCTACCACATTCTCCTTACCTTGCTTATACTTGATTATGCAGGGAAACATCTCGATGACTTCCATCCATTTGGCATGTCGTTTGCTCAAATTTTGTTACAACTTTAGATGCTTCAACGACTCATGGTCCGAATGGATGACGAACTCCTTTGGCCAAAGATAGTGTTGCTAATGCTCCATGGACCTAATCAAAGTAAAAAGTTCCTTGTCATAGGTAAAATAATTTAAAGGACCCCCATTCAATTTTTCACAAAAATAAGCTAGGAGATTTCCTTCTTGCATAAGGATGGCTCCTATTCCCACCTTGAAAGTATCACATTCAATTTCAAAAACCTTTGAAAAATCAGGAAGAGCAAGGATAGGGGACATACAAGTTTAGATTTTAACAATTTAAAAGCTTCTTCTTATTCCTTATCCCACCTAAATTTTACCTTTACCATTATGATTTTCATAAGGGGGCTGTAATAGTACAAAAGTTTGGAACAAACCTTCGGTAAAATGACGCTAACCGATGTAAACTTCTTACCTCAGTTGCGCTCTTTGGTGTCGGCCATTCCTCAATTGCTTTGATTTTCTCCTCATCCACATAAGTATCGTTAGGAGTAACAATGTAACCAAGAAAAGTGACTTTAGACAAACAAAAAGAATACCTTTTCAAATTGGCAAACAGTCTTTCCTCCCTAAGTATTTCAAACACAATTTTTAAATGCTCAACATGTGCATCAATGTTCTTACTATACATTAAGATGTCATCAAAGTGGACAATAACAAATTTATCAATTCATTATCTAAGTATATGGTTCATTAATCTTATAAAAGTGCTTGGTGCTTTTGAGAGTCCAAGTGGCATCACCAACCATTCATACAAGTTATGTTTAGTTTTGAAATCGGTTTTCCATTCATCTCATTCTTTTATTCTAATTTGATGATAACCAATTTTAAAATATATCTTAGAAAAGCATGCACTTCCATTTAGCTCATCTAGCCTAGGAATGAGAAAGCGATACTTTACTGTGATCTTATTGATGGCTCGGCAATCTACGCACATGCGCCACGTCCCATCTTTATTGGGTACAAGTAGCACCAGGACTGCACATGGACTTAAACTTTCTCTTACAGATCCCTTCTCTAGTAGCTCTTCCATTTGCCTTTGTAACTCTTTGGCCTCCTCCAGGTTGGTCCTATATGCCACCTTGTTTGGGAGGGGAGTCCCGAGAATGAGATCAATTTAATGTTCAACTCCTCGAAGTGGTGGTAGCTCCTTTGGAAGCTCATCCGGGAATATCTCTTCAAATTCCTTCAAGAGTGAATAAACAACACGAGGACCAGAATCATTAGAATTGATAGAAATAGTAGTTAAAGAATGTTTGTACATTATCAAAGCCATTGGCCTCATGCAACCATAAACACCCTTCAACTCTCTTTCTTTTGCATAAAAACTTACTTTCTTCCCACTTTTGTTTTCACTCTTTTTTTTTCTTCCCTCTTGTTCTTTCTTTTTCACTCCACTAGTCTCTCCTTTTTCCTCTTTCTTCTCTTTCTCACCATAATATTCTTTCATCTTCTCTAATAGAGTTCTTTGGTTACCATAGGCATCTTGTGGTTTCAAGGCATTCAAATGTATCTTCTTGCCTCCAAACTCCAAAGAGTATTTATTTTTATATCCATCAAATGTGACTCTCCTATCATATTGCCAAGGTCTCCCAAGTAGTAAATGCGTTACTTGCATGGGAACCACATCACACAACACCTCATCATTATTCCTCCCAATTGTGAAAGGTGTCCTCACTTGTTTTCCAACCCTCACTTCCCCACAATCATTTGACCATTGCAATCTATAAGGTTTTGGATGATCTATGCAAGGCATCTTCAATCGGTCCACCATGTATTTGCTTGCCACATTTACATAACTACTACTATCAACTATAAAACTACAAAGGTTTCCCTTAATCATGCATCTAGAGTGAAATAAGTTTTCTCTTTGTATTTCATCCTCTTCATTAGTTTGGGCACTTACGGGTCTCCTAATCACTATTTTTAATTATCTTCCTCCAACATTCTCACTACCCTCTCTTTCATCATTCCCACATGGTTCATCAATATCATCATCTACATGAATCCACAACTCCTTTGTTAATAACAATGACCTTTTTATTCGAGCAATCACTAGCACAATGTCCAAATCCTTGACACTTTATATATTTAGTATCTCTAGCTCTAGGAGGATGAAGTAGTGCTTTACCTTTGTCCCCTGGAGGCCCTTGGTGTCCACAACCTTAGACTTGGTTGCTTCCTCCTTGTGTGGTGTTTTTGCCACTACTTGCTCCTTCTTTGGCCATGGGGTTGAAGCTTTAGAAGTGGGGTTGTCATAGCTTGTTGCACCAGATGGTCTTCTATAGTATGAAGTTCGATTTTTGACTTGCTTCTCAATCTTGATGGCCTTTTGCACCATCTCTTCCATATCTTCATATTGTTGTAATTTTAGCATGTCTCCAATCTCCTTGTTCAAACCATGTAAGATTCTTGCCATGATAACTTTGGGTTCCTCTCCCCCAAGGTTGCTTCGAATCATAGCCATCTCTATTTCTTTGAAATAGGCATCTACACTATTGGTCCCTTGCGTTACACTTTGTAACTTATGATAAAGATCCCTTTGAAAGTGTTTTGGCACAAACCTCTTCTTCAATTGTCTCTTCATCTCTTCCCACGTGTCAATTGGTGGCGCTTCTTGTCTTCTTCTTGCTATCACCAAATGATCCCACCACACAATGACATAATCCATGAAACCCATTATGACTAGCTTGAGCTTTTTCTCTTTCGAAAATCGATTACATTTATAGATGGAGTCAACTCTCCTTTCTCAATCAAGGTAAGCATTAGGATCTTCTCCACCATAGAAGGGTGGTACATTTAATTTGATGCTCCCTATGTTCTTGTCAATGTCATTTTGTTCTCTTTTTTGCCTTCTTGGTCTTTCCTCATCATAGTTATCTTCATAGTCATCATCATGACTTTCATCTTTATCATAAGGCCCTTGCACATCTCTTCGTCTTGTTGGCATTCTTTGATTCTTCCTCTTCCTCATCCTCTTTGAGGTAATTGGTTTCTCAATGGAGGAGGAGGAGTTCCTTCATTGGAATTCACCCTTTCTTCTACATGATTCATTCTTGAACTAAGGTCTCTTTTCATGTCTTCCACATTATGTGATAGCTTTCTTATTTCTTCCACAAGGTATTCAAATCCTCCTTGTTCATCTCCCATGATTGAAGGTTGGGATGACGGTGAAGCTTCTTTGTTCATCTTGGTCCCTTCTCTCAAATTTTCACAAATAACAAATTGTCAATGAATTCCTCACTTACCCTCTTGTATATCACTCAATAAAGGCTTTTTATTGTTGACACAAGTTCAACATTCTTGCCTTTTAACTCTCAACCCTTATCCAAGTTCTTATAGGGTTCACTATTGCAATGTCAAATTCACTTAGTTTAAGGATATCAAATAATCACACAACTCAAGCAAATAGTCAATAATAATCCACAA
>JAWZTD010019699.1:0-19140 GCA_035221335.1 Echites panduratus
TATCTCTCTCTCTCTCTCTCTCTCTCTCTCTCTCTCTCTCTCTCTCTCTCTCTCTCTCTCTCTCTCTCTCTCATAGATATAGCAAAACTTGAAATAAGTAATTAAATTCTAGTGCCACAATTATCTCAGTGGTAACATGCCACAAAATTTTAAGTTATCAAGATTCTAATTGTTTTTATCAATAAATTAATAAATATCACATAAATTTCACGAAGTTAAAAACTCATAATGTTAGGTCAAACAAGATATCTAAACCCACAAGTGGAAAAGGTAAAGAAAGGAAAAGGATATGAAGACCATAAGTGGCTCATGACCGCTTTCAAATGAGATCATGAATTTAATTGGCGTACCAGAACTATAGTTTGCTACTTTAACAATCCCTATAAATGCCACAAATCATTATATTTAAGTCTAAAGACAATGAAAAACTTGTTCAAACTCTAAAATGGGAAGGTAATAGAAATTGCAAACAAGTTTTATACATGGCAAAGAAATTGAGAGAGAGAAAGAGGTGTGTTAGTGGCACCTATAGACAGATCATAATGTAAAAGAAATAATAAAGAACTCTATATTTAGGTAATAAAGAGCTATCAAAATTGATATTTACAACATAACACACAAGAGCACTTTTGTTCGATAAAATTGCTTTTTGCCGAAGTGGTTCTACATATTTGGACCAAAATATTGTTGGATACCTTATGTTCTTTTTCAGGCTTTATGGTCCATCAACCCACTTACGCCTAAGTCCATGATGGAGCAATGCATGTACCCAACACATGACCAATTAAATGGGACAAAAATGATTTTTTATGATTCCTGAATAATAAGAATAATAAGAAATATGCCAATATTTCTTACCTTCAACTCCCACTGCGTGCTCACCTCTCACTTTCCTCCACGCTAAACAACTATCATCCGTATAAGCAACATTCCTCATGAAGCTAGACAATGCTTATAATAGCCATTCCTAAAATATTAGCTCTATCTATTACTATTACAAAGAGTAGCTTAGTAAGTTTTAGAAGAAGTGTATGCCATTGTCAAATAGCCGGCATGTAGAAGAGAAGGAATGTTTGACCAATCTTGTCATAGTGAAGCTATTGAAGGTTTTGTAATTCATCAAAATTCCAAAACAAAAGGTATTGCTATTAAATATAGACACATATATATTTTTTTTGCTGTAAAAAGTGTTAATTTTATTAATACGATCAACAACATCATTAGAAAAATGGTAATTCATAATTTTGCATATAAATGAAAATAATTTTATGTATTCTTACACCAGTTAAAAATAATATAAGTGGTCGAAAGTACCCATTATAAACAAAGGTAACTAGCCATTTCTTTACAATCATCACCCCATTTACAAGCCACAATTAGGTCGGATAAATTGGGGCATCAATTGCCCGACTAAGCTAAGTGCCTATTGGAATGAATTACATAAATCCTGTACATAAATGTTGAGGACAAAAGGTAATGATGGACTTGTCGTAAAAGAGAGACACAATATAATGTGTGAAATGATTTTTTTATTATTATTTTTAATGTGTTAGGAGTGGTTGGATTCATAAAATAACATTTTTACCCCCTTTAATAGGTCATGTGTTGGGTACATACATGTGATTAATTGGAAGTAGATGTTTTAGACTATTCCAATGAACATGTAAATTCATGAAGGACCATAACTGCTAAAAAAAAATATAAGAGATCCAACAACGTTTTGGTTCAAATATATGGGACCACTTTAGTTAAAAGCATGAATTAAAATCAAGTTATGTCACATATAGTCACATTTGACAACTAAAAGAAAATAATTGGCAATAGTTTCACTAGTTGGGGGAGGGGACATTTTCATGTAAGACCTTATTACTGAGATTGGAAGGAATTTAAAAAACACAAATTAACCTAATAAATATAAATTTTACCACATCTAGGAATTTCATTCTATGGGATAAAATTTTTGTTTGAATCCGTACTTCGTCACACCGATTATACACACTCTTGAATCCTATCTCAAAATAACACCAAAGACCACGAGTTAGTTAAGAAGAAGGCTACTGGACTTCTTAGATTACATGCTTGTAATCTTTGGGTTATTGTTCATAATTGCTGGTGAGATTGAGTGATATTAGATATGAATTTTAGGATAATGGGTTGATCGATTTTATCAGTTGGGAAATCAAAATGTTTTGTAAATTTAACGAGTTAGGTAAGTTAATATAGGTTATGAGTTTTTTCCTTTCCTTTTTTGTGGGATTGAACTAAAATGATTGAAATATAAGCACATATCCTTTACGTGAGAAAGGTGGTTGAATTTGGTATAAATAAATTCATCTTAGTTTATTATGTATATAAAGAGATGAAAATAAAGTTTTTGGATATGCTGAGTTAAGCGTAAATGGTTTATGTATATGAAGTGCTTTTTTTTTCTTTTCTTAAACACCATCTTAAACTAATATTTGTGAGGTTCAAGACCACATATTTTCTGTATCATTGGAGGTTGCTTGGTCACCTAATTAAAATTACAATGTATCTCTGACTAAACTAGAATTGAATCAAATACTTTTCTAAAATTTAAATCATTACATTTCTAATTCAATTTTTATTTTACAAAAACAATTCCCAATCTTCCAAAATTAAACCTAAGCAAGTCAAGGATATAAATAAAATTCAACTTTCACACTCTTTAAATTTCAAAATTCAATTAATTAAATAATGTAACAAATTTTAAAGAAATCAATAAACAAATGAACAAATAGACACACACAAGCAAATTAATAAATAAGGAGATGATTAAACTAGTGAAGATAGATATTGCAAACTAAGGGAGTTTTAAAGTTTTAGGATAATACATAAACATTTAAAGGACAAAAGTAAAAAAAGATAACCAAGTTTTGGCAAAACTCGATATGAGTAAATCATATAACAGAAAATAATGGGTTTATTAGGAGTGGGTCTTAGGAAAAAATGCATTTTCCTAATAATCTAATATCTTTGTGTGTGACTTCTACATCATATCAAGTTTGGATTAAAGGATCTCCAATATTGAATTTTCATCCAACAAGGGATCTTTGTCAAGGTGATCCCCTCTCTTAATATCTATTTATTTCGTGTGTGGAAGGTTTTCCCAGTTTGATTAAAAAATGGTTAATCAATATTGAAAACCCTAATAGGCATCTAATTAACTTTATTTTGATGATAACAAATTAGTACTAATGAACCTTCAAGTTTATCTATTTTATTAAATTTTGGACTACATCAAAATACCTCATGAAAAAGATTAATTGCCACAAAGTACAAAGTCTTCCTAGAATTAACTTGTCAAAGAGTTTGAAGACTTCAAGTTTTGAAGAATTAGACTAGTAGCTTGGTTGGGTAATAATTTTATATCTTTGTACCAAGTTTACTTTTTGATGATTCTTGCACTAGAAAATAATTTCTTAAAAATCATCATTTAAATCTTGCAAAATATTTACATTCATGAAAGCATATTTCAAAATTTATTTATCTAAGTATTTTTGAATTTCTTTAAATGACTATGTTTTGAAATATCAAAAGTATATGGTTTTGATCAAACAATTTTTCTGGACACTGACTGCCCAGGTTTTGTACCATCCAAATTATCTGAAGCAACGTCCAAAACGCTACTGGAATTTCTTTGGACACTGACCTTCTAGGTTTAAGACCGTCCAAACTTTCTGAATAAGTATCCAAACAGTTTGGACTTTAGCTCTCATAGCCTATTTGAGTATGAAAAAACCATTCCAAACCTATCTCTTCTGCTTCAAAACGTCTGAAAACATTAAGAGAAAGAATTTCATCAAGTTTCAAAGATTTAATTCATTCACAAACTATTGCATCAAAGTATCATCAAGAGACTTGCTAGAGCTTCATCGTATACATCTTACTCCAAAGGGAACTGCCTCTTGTACCCATTTTATATCTTGATAATCTTGAGTTTATTAGGTTGTCTTTGTCACAAAATCCTTCGAAGGGATTAACCTAGCTTGTGATTATTTGTAAAACTTGGGATTGAAGCCCTTGGTTGTATTATTGATTGATTTTAGTAGATTTGGGAAAAATCATAAGGTAGAAAACCTTGGGTAGTAGACTAGACTCATAAGGGTGAGTTAAACCACTATAAATCCTCATGTCTTTGAATTTACTTGGCTTTTTTTTTTCTGTTTCTTAAAAAATATATTAAGTAATATCTTTGAGCACCTAGTGTTTGATAAATTGTCCAAACCAAATAATTTTCAGTTTTTTAAGAGAAGGTTTAATTTATAACTTTGAAAAAGTTTCTAAAAACCTAATTCACCCCCTCTTAAGTTTTTCAAACATGTTTGGATAGCTTAAAAATAGGAAGTGGTTTGCCTATATTATCATATCTCTATTTTTTTTGTGGATGATTGTTTGTTATTTGTGCGACCATCTTTAAATAGCAGAACTATTTCAATGAATGTACTTGATTTGTATGGAAGTGCTTTTGGACAAAAAATCAATTTTCATAAGTATATTTCACAAATTGTATTCCAAATAATATTCAATTCGATATTTTGAGGAAATTAAATATGCATGGTCATATTGGTAAAGTATCTAGGGTTGCCTGACATCATTGGAGGTTCTAAAAAGGAGATTTTTTTTCTTCTTTTGTGTAAGAAAAAATATGGAAGAAGACACATGATCGGAAGGAAAAGTTGTTGTCTAAAGAAGGAAATCCTCAGTTTTGCAATTCATTCGAACCAATGTTATGTACTTATAAATTACCCAAGGGCTTATCTCTCTGATTCATTTTTTTTTTTTTTTTGGTGTAGTAATGCAATTGAAAAGCATGGTATTCACTGGTTATCATGAAAGACATTATGCAGATTGAAAGATGAGGGGATTCGGAGATCATTATGTATTCAATCAAGCATTATTGGCAAAACAATGTTCGCATATTTTGAACAATTGAAAATCTCTTGCTTCAAGGTTGTTGAAGGTAAAGCACTTCCCAAGAAATTGTTTTTTGAAGGAAAAGTTGGTGCTTGCCCTTCTTTTCTGAAGAGATCCTTTTTTTTTTTTGTTGGACTTGGATCAAGCATTAAGGTTTTTGAGGATCCTCAGTTGCCAATGCCATATTCTTTTAAGCTTATATCCTGGAATTTTTTCTTAAGGTCAACAATGCTTGTATCATATTTGATAAGAAATGGAACATGGAACAAACCTCTCATAAATTAGCCTTTTTTTTTTTTACTAAGGATAGAGAACTCATTCTTTCTCTTTATCTTGGTTATATTATGGGCGTTGATTGTTGTATTTGGCATTATAATCCATTTAATGTCATCTTCTTATAAACTTGATTTGCAATTATGTAGAAGGAGAGAGCAAACTAAAGACTAGACATCTTCTAAATTGGCGTCTCTATATATATCTATATGGAGAATGAAAGTAAGGTTTCTCATTTTGTATGGAGGCTATGCCATAACTTTCTTCCTTGCAATAATGAGTTGGTGGGAATAAATATATTACATATTAAGAAATGTCTAAGATGTTGTGAAAAGGTAGAAGGTGATTTCCATGCTTTAGTATACTGCTTTTTTGCTAGGATGGCTTGGTATCAGGTAAATATTAACATATTGGCAGTTTCAAAGAAAACTAGTTCATGGCTGGATTTTTTTTTTTCTCAATCTAAAGAGAAGTATAATGATAGTATGGTTATTGTGGAAACAACTATGCTATTATGGTCCATCTGGTTTCAAGAAATAGTTCTGTTTTTCAGGAAAAAGTGGAGAATCTTGGTGTAACGGTGAAAAATGAGTTGAGTCTTCTTACTAATTTTCTTAAACATAGCCATCCAAAGAATGAAGGAATGGGTTTGTCAAGTAATATTGGTAAACTATGGAAGCCATCAACATTTGGAGTATTTGAAGTTAATGTAGATGGAACTTTTACTTATAAAAAAAAGCTAGCTATGGTGTTGTTATAAGAGACTACGTTGATGAACCTATAGCAATGGTAGCTGGATCTCTTTCGCTAGTGGTTAGTGCAAAACAATCTAAATTAGTTCAGGGAACATTCAAATGCAGCCTCATTTTTTTCTTCAAGTCTTTGAATAAGGGAACATTTGACTTTCTCTTCAATGAGCTACATATCCAAAGATGTCCATTTTTGTACTTTATTGATCCTCCATCTTTCTGGATGATAGATGATTCATCAATTTGATCCTAAAACATTTATCTCAAGCTTGGGGTTAACCTTTCTATAGAACTCCTTTAGTTCATAATTGGATTTTCTTTTTGTTTTGGTATAAAAGTCAATTAGATCTTTTAATTACGTGTAAGTTACTACAATATTATATTTGACCATGTTGTGAAGGACTGAATTTGATGCTAGTGACAAACACAAATTGAATCTGTTCCTATCCAAATTTATTCAATTAGGGCAAGTAAGGTCAATCCCTTTGAGAATTGAATTTAAGTTTAATAAAAATCAATCAACAAGTTTGGGACTTTTGAAATTTTGTAAAAAATTTTTTTTAAAAAACTATAAAATAATATATAGATGAGAAAGTTGTGAACAAGAAGCAATGTGTATGTCAAATACTATAGGGCTAATCATTGATCAAATAAATAGATTGGCAATTGTTTTTAGAATTTTCCTTAGAGTGCAAATTCCTTTCCTTTAAATAAATTAATTCCTTTCAGTAAGAAAATCTCTAACTTAATCAATTAAACCTAAATCTTAATTAACGAAAAAGATTTAATCAATCAAATCACATAAAAGACAAAGACATCATCAAAGTCAAATTATATACAAAGTAGAATCTCACACGATTTGATTCATACAATTCTTGATATTATTCAATTAAGTTAGCAGTTGAAACTTAATTTAAAAAATAGTTGCTACTTAATGGATTTATCAATTATAGCAATAGAATTTAAACCCTAACTGTATAATCATGCAAAACAATATAGGTGATCAAGTTAAATCAATAAGACATAATTAATAATATGACAAAAATAATTGTATAAATATTCAATGAAGAATATCAAATATTTAAGAAGAAAGAAATCAACTCTCATAAACTCATATCAAAACCAAGAGAAATCTACTCATCAGACATAATTAATACAACCAAAGATTACAAAGAAAAGAGATAAAAAATTTGTCTTGGCAAAATAAATTCCTTTTTTGTCTTCTAGACTTTTTGGAAATCAATCTTGAACTTTTGTGCTTAAATCTATGAGAAGAGCTATATTTATTGAAGTTTATGACTCCTTTAAAATAAGTAAATGTCCTAAAACAAGTATATAAACTAATTAGATTTCTATTACAAAAGACTTTCTTTAGGGCTTTTAGTCCATTTAGTCCCTCGTGTTTAGGCAAAACTATATTTTGAACTCCATTTTTTTTAAGTCACTATGGTCCCTCATCATATTATGATTAATCGTTTTGGTCCAAATTATCATTCTCCGACAAGTCATAATGCAAAACTAGTCACATGATTTTAAAAGGTCAAAATTGTCAATATCAACTTTCAACACAAAATCTAACCCCAGGATTCAAAAAAGAAGAGAAAAGAATAGAAAAATCTTATTATCTTAGGACTAACAGATAAAAAAAATTAACCTGAAATGCCCAAATCAAAATTATTAGAGAATCTAAATTCAATCTCAATTCAATTTAATCTTAAATTTGAAAACAACAATTGACATTTTGTCCTTTAAAATTGTTAATGTGACCCGTTTTGTACTACGATTTAATAGACAATGACAATTTGGATCAAAATATTAATAATAATATGATCAGGAACCATAGTGGTTGGAAAAAAACATTTGGGATCAAACTATATTTTGACCTAAACATAAATTACTAAATAGGCTAAGAGATCATTACTTTAATAAAACTTCAAATTCTAAATAAAATAGGGCGGGCCCTTAATCCTGCAAGGTGCTAGTTAGGTATTGGTGTCTGACTTCGACTACAGAATTTGTGAAAAGGCTCTCAAACTTCATCTCTAGCGGGTGGTAGGTGTATAATCCACAACTTGATGGTATGCATTAGACTGGTGGTGCCCTATCAGCTCCATTTATTAACCATTTTCAAGCCACCATCAATTCTTTACAAAATAATTTTGTACATTTTCTTAAAAATGACCTACTTAGGCTAAGTTGCATCAAATAATGAAGCAAAGAGATACAAAAGCCTAATTATGCATCAATTAAGGACAACATGTGTGTTGTAACTATCTTAAGAGTTATTTAAGTGTCGAGTGTTAAAAATTAAAAACATAATATTAATAAGTGTAAAAATATAAAAGAACACAACACAACCAAGTCTGATAACCTAATTAGACTTTGGCTACTATAGGCTGTCCCCACCCAACTTGACCTTCACTTTCAATTCTTTACAAGGTTGTAGTTGAACAAATTAAAATCTTTGATTGAATATGAACATGAATTCAATCACCAACAAAAATACAAGCCCTTTTTGTGTTTATCAAGTTGTTGGAATCCCTCCAATTAGTAGCTATCTCTTGATTAGTTGCAATTCTTCTTCATCTTGAAACTTCATCCCTAAAAATAAGTTAATGACCTATGTTAAGCAGCGAAAGTCTGACTTGGGATTCGAAAACCTTGCTTGACATGTAATACGACAGAACTCATCAGGTTGCCCTCAAGAGTTCTTAGCCTCTAATACTAAAAATTCGAACAAAAATAATTAAATGATTTAAACCAAATAATTAAATCAAAAAAAATTCATACATAAATATTTCCTTGAAGATAATAAACTAAGATTATAATAAGCCAATAGCAAATACTTCAAATCTGATCACAAATAGATATCAAAGCATCCTCAATAACACCTATTCTTCAAATTGCTCATCCCCAAATGTTAGTAAAATCTGCAATAGAAAATTTAAAAAAAATGAAAACATAAGCTAAAAACCCAGTGAATAATAGGTACACTCTGTTTTAAAAAATTTAAAAATAATCAGACCAAAACATTTTTAGCATATCATAAATGAAAATGAAGAACCATTATCTGAATCAAAAAACTTTCAGAATATCATAAATCAGAATATTGAAAAATTATCATAATCATAAAACATTTACAAATCAAAATGTCTTAGATCTCGACTTCAACAAACATATAAACTCATTGGTTAGATGACTGAGTTCAAACCCAGCTGTTTATCCTTCTAGGACAGCCAACCAAACAAAAAAATTTGAGCTTTTTGACCATACTCGATGGGTTCAGATAGAAATGGAACATGTTCCCCAAACAAACTACATGTAACTAGAGCCTTAAACTAAAAAATACTCCTTCAAATCAGATATTTCATATACAAATTCATTTTGAAATCATTTAAAAATAGTGCAAATATTTTGAAACCATTCAAGAATAAAGATTTAATAAAAAAATATTATATAATGATCAAAATAAAGTTAATTAAAAGCTTATTAGGGCTTTCAATCTCCACCTTTTTTATGATGACAAACTATAAGACAAATAAGTACAAGGATATATCAAATTAGGAGCATAAAAGAATATAATTCAAGCAAGCATTGTTCCCCCTCAATAAATGGCCAAGTTAAGATAAGGATAAACACAATAATAACAGCTTAACTGGCCTAAATGGCCCAACCTACATCCAAGCCTCCTTTCTTCCAAAAGATGTGTGGTATTGAAACATATATAAGTCATTAAGCTCCCCCTTACATATAAAAGTACAATTTTTTTTTTAAAAAAAAAAATTTAACAGAGTTTCCTTTGTATGTTGAGGTTTCCAACCAGAAGCAAACCTCAAGCAGTTCATATAGCACCCCAAACATTTAATGCATGATATATATAAACCATAAACTTATTTCAACTTCATGTACAAATATACTACGTCATACTGTTTGTTAAAAATCCATTTTCATCAAATACACCAACTACAGGTTTAATAATCCATAAAATCTATTCTAGTGGTTCAAAAGCTTTATAAAGATAGCCACAAAGTATCTCATTTAATAATAATTCAACAGCAATGAGAATATCTTCATGGCAACTAATCAAATCCCAAGCCATAATCAGTAATTCAATCAATATAAGTAATAAAGACCTTCCATCACCTTCATCATAAAACAAAGTATAAGTCATAAAATCCTGCATT
The DNA here is from genome assembly GCA_035221335.1 of Echites panduratus. Taxonomy (NCBI): domain Eukaryota; kingdom Viridiplantae; phylum Streptophyta; class Magnoliopsida; order Gentianales; family Apocynaceae; genus Echites; species Echites panduratus. The sequence goes on from JAWZTD010019699.1 coordinate 10,142, forward strand.
TTCATCATTTACTTTCCAGAAGTCTACACAATAATCATAAACTATAAAACAAGCATAGAAAACGAGCCATGACAGTTCTTCTTCTCCTTTTGGCATCATCAAAAAGCACTCTCAACACACTTAGAAATTAAGACATGTACAGCAAAAAGCCACATATTATGATAAACATCTAATACCATCCAAAAAAGAAGTCAAGGAATAGTTACAGATAGACTAGTTGTTATACCCTTTTTGTAGTAGTCTGACACAGGTTGCAAGTAGTAGCATGGATAGGTCTTGTAACAAGATTTAGAATGTCATCCAACTTACCAAAGGCTTCTTCATCTCCAATTTTCCATGCTTCGTTCAATTTCAACTTTCATATCGACAATGGAGATGTTTTCAGTTTGGGAGTCTATTGTGTTTGATTTTCATTGTTCTTCATTACTTCTCCTCTTTAGACAGCCTTAATAGTTGCATCAATCTTGGCTTCCAACTCATTTTCTTCATAATTCTCAGTTCACTCTCATGAACTAAAATTTTAGCTTCAAAAAATCAACTCTTCATGAACGAATTTGTTTCAATTTGTGATGTCATCAGTTTATTTTTCTTTTATAGATCGTTGAGAAAATTTTTCTCCATATGTTTGGAGAAACTTTAGAGTTGTTCATCTAACCAGCCATGAGAGTATTATAACATATCCACTAAATTTTTCATCATTTTCTCATGGAAGATGAAGTATACTATTTACAGGTGCCCATAGCTCCTTGTGGTTTGATATACATAGTGGATCAACGATGTTCATCATGTAATACATCAAGAGTTTTCCAATTTATCCCCACAAGATAAAAGGACCATGTTGGCAAGAGAGAAGTAATGATTGAGAGAAATTTTCCAGTGAAGATTATAGACAAGCCAAATGATAAACCCCCTTTTTTTTACTCTCAAAGTGAGCACAAATTTCTGGAACACAAACTAAATGGGCATATGTTTGTCTCTTTTGAAGGCATCCTTGGAAATCCAACAATATTCGCAGCCTTTAGCAGGCAGCTCTAACATTCCAAAAATAGATAGTAGGAAATATAAAGTTTGCCTTCCTTCAGAACTAGTAATCCAGTGAGTGAACCCAAAACTTTCAAAGATCTAAAAATCTGCCTTATGAAGATTAATTCGGACAAAGATTCAGTAGTTTTCCAGGGAAACCTTCATTCTATCAAAATAGTCCACTTTTAGTACTTAAAGGAAGCCATAAGAAAATTCTTCTTTTAGTCCACACTATTATGAAGTCATTTCTTTTTTAAAAAAACATCAATGCTGTCAAAGTAGCATAACTTTCTTTCCTTCCACCCTTGTTTCTTGCTCTTCCTATTTTAGATATTGAAATAATTCAAAGGAATGGCAAGTAGTGAGATATGAGCAGTGACCAATGAGTCACAACCCAACACCGGCAAGCAGCGTGAACTAATTCCAGAGAGACGCAGGTGTAACTGAGAGTATAAGAATTTCTATAACCAAACAACAATACAACTAGCAGTAATTCATAAGCAAACAAATCCACAACAAATTATCTTTAGGTAAATCCTCCAAAGAAATCAAGTAAAATGAATAGAGAACAAGACAAGTCCACCAGTCAATTAAAACTAAACCAAAAGAACCAGTCCAAAATATCAAATAGTAAATCATAGACCATATAGCTTTGATGAAAAACTGCAAGAGTTCATGACTATAAGAGACCAAGTAAGAAACCAGTGGTATGACATACCATTGCAAAGCAAAGAGTAATTACCATAGTAAAGCACTCAACCATTCTTCCAATCACTCTAAACAAAACAGCAGTTTAAGAACGAAGTTTCAATGATCCACATAACATTTCAGCTCATCAGAGAAAGTTTGAACTGCATGAAGAAACAAATATTTTATTCAATTGAATCAGATATTATCACTATGGTAGACAAAATCCCTGGACTAAACAACAGCAAAAGAAGGTTCAAATAATACCGATAGTATGTAATGTTGTAAACTTCGATCTTTGTCTTTACATTTGATCCCTCTTTCAACAAATTGAAAGTACCAGTTTCTGATAATTCTGATTCATTATATCTTGACTCAACACATAAGGATAATTTTGATTGAACAATGTACTTCGAAGATGTGAAATAGAAGAACCAACACATTTCCTGTTGAGTAGCTTCCTCCAAAGGGAAATAGACATCATCACCATGTAGCAGCAAATGACTTGGATTAAGTTTTGAAATTTGCACAAAAGGTTGATAGCAATAGAGTACTAAATCAAAGGGCAAGAGAAATAGATACTTTGTCAAAAATAAGAGCACAAGTGTGAAGCTGGAAATGAGCACTAGTTTTGGAGAAATCTGAACTAGAGCCAATTGAGTCACCGAGCCACTTCTATAGTAAAGATCTGCTTCATAGTGAACAGAGTTGCAAACCAGTGCTTTCAACATCACAAGGACCAATATTGCAGGTGACAGTAGGTGATGATATGAACTAAGTTGGGCAACTGACAAAAGAAAACTATACAATTGAGGAACAAAGAGGTGTCGCCGAAAGTAACAAATCTAGGATGAGGTAGAGAATCACCGATTTGCTTCCTTTCCCCCCCCCCCTCTTTTGAGAAATTAGGGTTTGAATAGGGGGTATCGAGTTAAGAAGAAAGACCAATATGGAATAGTTCAAAGTTTTTTTTTTGTTTTTTTTTTAAACCAAAACTATGTAGTTTTAAGTTAAAAGGATTTGAAGCTGGTTTTTTAATTAGAACATTGTAGTTTTGATAACATGGGTTGACCCAAAGGGTTGAATTTGACTGAAAATGGGTATGTACAAAAGTTGCTAAAGTTGACGGTCCAAACTTGTGTCCAAAGTCTTGAGCCTGCTTCCAATAGACTATTGGAAATTTTCTGGCTGCTAAGTATAGTGCAGTTTGGACAGTCCAAATTTCTGAAGATGTATCCAAAATCTAAACAGTCTAAAAGGAGTATTCTCAACAGCAAACACAAGTTAGTCATGGAATTTTGAGATACCTAATTCCCTTCTTGACAGATATAACGATCCTCAGGTAATGGTTTAGTAAAGTCATTCAAAATAATTTTGCACAAAGACTTGCCACAAGAATATATTTTGCCTCAAATATGAAAAGTGAAATGCATGCTTACTCCATATCAAGATATGAAAGACTCTCTTAACTATATGTTTCAAAACTCTTAGCTTCAACTTTAAAACCACCATCAACAAGGAACGAAACAATAGAACTAATAAAAAATCTAGAATATCACAAACTATAATCATAGGTTCAAATGTAATATCTATGAAAACAATTAATAGCACATAGATGAGATTAATAAGGACATGATTGAAATCTAGCACTTAAACACACAGTTAACATAGTACCCTGTTTACTAGCAGTCAAATAAGGTAAACTACCAAGCATACCTCAATACTTGCTTTCATCTATCTTTATACCAATTTCATTTTTGCCCATCTTGGTAGATGAGCTTATATAAGTGCCAATCACTTATACTTCATTCATTCCTAGTCCTTTAAGAAGCTCCCGTATATGCTTTTCTTGATTGATGAAAATTTCTTCACTAGTTTGCCCTTGTGATACTAATCTATTGATCAATTCTTTGAGATAATGAGTGGTAAACTTCCAATCCTTTGGGATGTTGTATTGATTAGAGACCCATTGTTCCTCTCCCTCATCCTTTTCATCAAGAGTCTTCTCAAGGTTCTCTTCCACATTTTCTTTGTCTTTATGATATGGAGATTCACTCCTTCTTGCTTTTATCGAGTTGATATCTTCACTTATACCTACATCGTCTTTAACATCTATTCTCAAGGTATGCATGTTATACTCATCAACGGTAAGATTATTAATTTTTTTTTCATTGAGAATAAAACATTTGTGCCCAAACACTTCGAAATAAGATTATTTGAAGAGTAATCAAGAGGAAGTTCATATGGAGTTTTTTTGATAGAAGAACTAAATAGAACAAGATTCATAACATGATAAGAGTTATTGATGGCCTTCGCCCAAAAGTATTTTGGCAAAGAGTTTTTACAAATCATGGTGCATGTCATATTTTCACAGAATCATTTTGTTGAGAAGTCTTTAGGGCCAAAAACAATGTGTGTAATTCCTAATACATCACATAGTGGAAAAAAGTTTATTGAGAAATTCTTTACCATATTCACTTCTAATGTAAATCAACGTGCAATCAAGTAAGTTTTGAATATTCTTAAAGGGAATTACAAAACCGTCAAAAGTTTCATCTTTTTGTAAAAAAAATTATCCAAACAGAATATGAATAAATATCATAGGATCAAACAAGTACATGAAAACAAGCTCAAGAGGTTTTGAAGTAGAAACAATCTTCAATTTTTTTTAAGAGATCTTTGTTTGTTTACCGAAGTGAGAAGCCTCCCAAATTTTATCTTTTTGAAAATGAATTTTGGGAAGACCTCTAACAAAATCATGCTTAGACAAATCACTTAGCAAATCTATACCAACAAGATCAAGTTTATGATGCCACTAATAAGATTCATCATCATCATTTTATGCCAAACAATTCAAAGAACCTAGATCATCAAAATAAAGTACATTGATATTGACACAATTCTTTCAAAAGAAAAATTCATATCCTTCATACATGATAGGGCAAGAATTCATTTTTGAAATCAACTATGAGACTAATGACACAAGTGAGACATTCTCAACAAATTGCATTTCAAGATATTAATCCTTCATACATTTTTTAATGAAGGTAAAAGGGCTTTATTTACATTGCAAACTCCAAGCATTTGCATTTCTTACCAATAACAAAGGTAGCAAATCCTCCCTCCAATGAGTGAAGTTTTCAAGAGGAAAGGAATTTTCGGTCATATGCCTTGGGCATCCACTATCAAAAGATCACTTAATGTTCTTGAATTTCATCCTCTCATTTGACTTCAAGGACATCTACTAGAAGAGAATTTCTTAGGTACCCAAATCTTTTTAGGTCCTAGGGGATTTATAATGAAAAAACTTTTTATTCTCCAAATAGATTTCGTATTGGATTCAATTCTTCTTTTAGCATGACATCTAGTAACAACATGTCCAATTCTATTACAATAGGAACAATATATGGTTGTCATACTATAAGCTGATTCCTTTAAGAAATGATTTCTATCATGTGTATGCTTGCATGAAGATGAATATCTTAATCCATTTTTATTTAAGTATGGCCTTTGCATACCAAGCAATTTATCTAAATTATCTTTTCCACATGTGAACTTGGAAAGACAAGCATTCAAATCTTCAACCTTCTTTTTCAATAAATCGTGCTCAACAAGTAAGGTGTCAAGAAAATTAACTTTTTCTCTAAGTTCATTTTTCTCAGTGATAAGGGAATCAATAGAGCATGCAAGTAATTTTATGTTCTGTTCTAACTCATTAATGTCATCAACAACTTTTTATTTTCTTCTTGAAGATGATTGTGTTCCTCAATTAAATTTTCGGCCTTGTTTCTTAAGCTCAAATTTCTTTTGTTTAATTTCTTAACATCATCAAGTAACTCATTCAAGACATCCTAATGATCATTATTATCACAATTACAATCATTTTGACTTGTAGAATCTTTTACCTCATCATCAATAGTCATGAAGCAATTGTTTTCCATTTCTTCTTGTTCTTCATCATCTTCCTCGTTGCTATTAGGTTGATTTGTTCCTTCATGTGTCACTTCAAGTACTTTCCACATTTGATTTGTTGATTTACATCCACTCACTCTATCATATTTTTGTCATCAAGTGCACAAGATAAGATATTCATAACTTGATAATTGAGACTTATTTTCTTCTCATCAAGATCATCTTCTCTTTTTGGCATGATCATATGATTCTCTATCTTTGTAGGAACAATGGGAGCATTGGAGATAATATTCCACAATTTATAATTCGTAGACAAAACATACATTTGAATACGATTTTTCCAACATCTATATTGCTTCCATAAAAAAGAGGAGGTCTATGAATAGAAGAACCATCAACAAAAGAAAGATTATATAAGGTGGCCATAGGATCTTTGCTTTCAAGGAGTGTAATCCAAAAATAGAAGACCCGCTCTGATACCAATTGAAAAACCTGTGGGGGTGAATTAGGTTTTTATAAACTTTTTCACAGTTAAAGATTAAAGCTTCTCTCAAAAAATTGAAAATTATTTGGTTTTGGCAATTTATCAAACACTTGGTGTGCAAAGAAATTACTTAATAGATTTTTCAAGAAATAGAATGATAAAAGCCAAGTTAATTCAAGAGACACAAGAATTTAGAATCATTCAACTCACCATTGTGAGTCTAGTCCATTACCCAAGGTTTTCTTTCTACATTATTATTTTCCTCAAATCCACTAAAATCAAACAACAATAGAATCAAAGGCCACAAACCCAAGTATTTCAATACAAAACAATCTAGGATAGTCCTTTCCAAGGACTTTGTGTCACAAAGACAACCTAATAAACATAAATAAACAAGATGAAGTAATGATACAAGAGACGCTTTCCTTTTGGAGTGAGATGGATACAAATTTAGCTCCTAATCAAGTCCCTGGATGATTCTTTGCAAAGCACTATATTCTTGTATAAATCTTTGTAATGTGGACGCAAGATAAGCTCAAATGTATTTCCAAGTGTTTTATGCAAAAAGAATCAGATTTCAAATGGTTTTGGAAGCTTATAAAGCGTCTAGGAGAGAAACCAACAACAGTCATAATTTTGACTGTTTTAAAAAATTTCAATAGCTATTTGGACTCTGACTCAGAAAGTTTGGACTGTCCAAAACCTGGACAGCCTGTGTCCAGAAAAACTGTTACCAAAACCATTTGTATTTTTGATATTTCAAAACATAATCATTAAAAGACGTTAAAAAATACTTAGATAAATAAATTTTAAAACATGCTTTCATGAACATAAATATTTTGATAGATTTAAATGATGACTTTTTGAGAAATTATTTTCTAATGCAAGAATCATCAAAAAGTAAACTTGGTATAAAGATATAGAATTATTACCCAACCAAGTTACTAGTCTAATTCTTCACAACTTAAAGTCTTTAAATCTTTGAGATGTTAACTCCTAGAAGACTTCATACTTGAATGCACAATTAATCTTTTTCATGGGGTACTTTGCTGTAATATAAAATTTCCTAAAAAGATAAATTTGAAGCATCATTAGTACTAATTTATTATTATCAAAATAAAGTTAATTAAAAACCTATTAAGGCTTTCATAAATAGTGAATGTACTATTTACCATTAAAGAATTTAGGCATGTACAATGCACGAACTCTTCTCGCCAGATTTGGCTGGGAAATAGCCGAAAGTAGTGTTTTGGCTACCAACAAATACTATAGGCATTGAGATGACAAGAAAAAAAAATTAATAATATTGATGACTTCGACCTAAGTATAGATACTAATATTGGCCATTCTCCTATTTAATTTTATTTTATTTTTATAAAATAGTAATGGCAAGTTTTTGCCCTCTATAAACGTTCTAGTTTTCTCCCCCGACGAAGAAAACATATTAAAAGGCGCCTCTTCATCTATTTTATGTGATAACCAATTACATAAACTCATCTTGTGCCTCCTATGTGTAATTTTTAAAGCGCATTTTTTTTCTACGAGAGTAAGGTCACTATTTACCCCTCACCCAAAATACAAAGGTTGGTAGCAAGTTAGGTTCACTTTTATGAGCAAAAATAAATTCGGCTGTCATGGTTGAGTGCCAGATTTGGAAGAAAGTTGTCGGAGATGGGTGAAGGGGAATATGGACAGTACAACAAAAGTTGGAGTTGGAGAATAGGGACTCTATGATAAAGGTGGCATTGGAGAATATCGATTAGGGAGTAACAAATGTGGATGAGGAATACCATATCTATGCAATGGCATTGGCAGCATAGTTTTGATAAATGATATGCGGCAGTAGAAGGCTGCACAATTTCTAGAGAGGTCACCCTTCCATCCTTTTTGACAACCCATCCTTATCTACACAGCCATAAAACCCCCCAAGACCATATGAGAAGACAAAAATCAAAATTTAGCATTTAAGAAAGTTCAAGGAAATATAATACATTTTATCCAAATAGTAATTATTTATTTATTCATCACTTGAGTTTTGTAAAATCATAAACTATAAGAAGAACTATCTCCACTTATAAAGATAGAATATATTTCTTTGGTCTTAAATTATAGTCTTGTTTCTTTTTTTAGTAGGGATGGTTATAAATTAAAAGAATAAATTATCATTATTAATTATCTCTTCATATATACTACTTTCAATTTCAATAAATTAAATACAAGTGATAAAAGTAAAATTACTCTTAAAATTAATTATATTAATTAACTTTTTAAGAAAAGTAAAGTATATTATATTTATATAACCTAACTAATATAATTTAAAGACTGAAATTCCCGAAAATTGATGCAAATTTTCTTCCGGCGTCTTCCCACTCGTTTCTTTTCCTAAAACCCAATGAGGCTAAACCCTATTGCTGATGTCCACAAAGTCCTTCACTCTGTAAATTCCCTACAACTTTACTGCGACAAGTTCGGAGTCTTCTTCAAATTAAGGTATTTATCTATCATATTTCAGGCATAATATTTCAAATTTTGCGTCGCATTTGTTTTTGTTAAGCTTTTCATCGGTTCGTGATTTCAGTTGTAAAATGCTGTTCTTTCTAGTTGTCTTTTCCATGGAGATAAATAGAGACATATGATCTGGGATTTTCGATATGAGATTGATATGGGACTTATTTCCGTCTTCTTTCTTTGCCAAAACTTTAATCTTTTTGTTGATTTTTCTTCTAATCTAAACTGTGAAGATGAGGTGAGAAATCAAGAGGCCTTCAGGTTAAAACTTTCTGTTGATAAATATTTATTTGAAACTTTAAATGCCCAGATACGTTGCTTCCTTTTAATTCTAATATGTGAATGCAGCTTGGAGTTCTTTATTTTAGCATAATTTAGCATGGGG
>JAWZTD010019791.1:0-19086 GCA_035221335.1 Echites panduratus
TTTCTCTCTCACACAAGCTTAATTCTCTAAGCTTTCTTTCACTCTCTATATTAGAGAAGAATTGTATTTTGGGATGAGATGAAATGAAGTAGGGAGAGACATTTATATAGGCATTCATGGTTGGGTAGTTTTCTTGACTTGGCTTCTTAATTCTACCATTGTTAGGTAACCAAAAATTTTGCCTAATTTTCTTGCCTAATTTTTGACCAACAATTCCTTGCCTAATTTTTGACTAACAAAATTAACCAGCAATATGAGAATGAACAGCGGAGGACTTCTGTGGTGGCAGCCATGACACAATCTTCAATACACGACTGCAGCATTATTCATCATAACAACTTATGCAGATGAACTTGTCAACACCAAGAACACTCTCCAGTGCCCTACTGCTTCAGTTACACCTGCAGATTTGATCACATTTGTCCAATCTCAGGTAATTAAATGAATTTATTATGCTAACGAAACCAACTTAATTAGTTAACCTTATTTTGGATTGTGATTATTGATAAATTAACTCAATTGGGGGGATTACATCTTGGGTTCTAACCCAAAGAACATGAGTTACATGGTCGGGTTTGGACCAAACTGCAGCTCAAAAAGTTCATTACAGAGGATCGTCAATTGAAATAGACAGGACACCAATGGGTTGTAAAGATTTTACGAATTGGTTCAACAGAGACTCACCAAATCCTAATGTTTTAGAAGGAGCAATTGTTGGAGGACCAGACCTTAATTAACTATGGTTTTTCTGACTCTAGAAGCAATTATCAGCAAGTTGAGCCTGCGACAATAAACACAGCGCCCCTTGTTCGAGTTTTAGCTCGCTTTGCTTTTAAAATTATGTATGTAATAAGGATCTAACTTACTCAAGCCATATGTAGTACAACACCTAGCATTTCATATGCATGCACTGTATAACAGCCATTCAATTCTTTAAAGATTTTTTTTTCTTTTATTAAGTTGATTTTATAAAATTCCCTGGAAGTTGTGCACAAACTAAAATTTCTCCCACACCAAAGATTAATGTATGCAGAAAATAAAATCATTAAAAATTGGAGTCGAACCTATAAGTTGCATTATACAAACCTTGCCTTGTAACCATGAAGTCACATAATGGGTGCCTTCTAAAAGAATTCTAATATCATTAGAAAGAATTCTGTAACATCCCTTTTTAGAGATATATATATATATATATATATATAAATATATAAATATTATAAAATACAATAGAACAAATCTTATGAAATGTTTCAATTAAGTTTCTAATGGTTAAAATTAATGTTCAGCTATGTTTTTTTTTAAAAAAAATTATCAGGTATATCTAATGTTTAATTTATTGGTTTAGTTTATAAAATATATTTATAAAAAATAATAAAAAATTATATATATTTTTAAAAAGCTGACATTTAACTTTGACACTTAGAAATTTAACTGGCAATTCATAAGGTGTGCATAACACTCTATAGCATTACTATATATATATATATATATATATATTTTCTTATTATCCTATTTTTACTTGAGATTACCATCTAAGATACTCAATACTAGCTATTGTGTGTATTGAAATAGTGTGTGTTGAAATAAGTATAATATATATGTATATACAGTCACGCTACGAAGTGCTATGGAGGCACACCTTATTGAGTGCTCTACTTAAATATTTAATGGCCAAGTTAAAGGTAAACTATTAAAAAAAAGATAAATTAACTAGTTTATAAAAAATTATTTTTATAAATACTTTCTGTAAATTAAATTTTTAAAAAACTAAACTCTAAGGATGATTATATTTTATTTTATTTTATTTTTAAAAAGGATAGTTGACTTTATAAAATGTGCTCACTCTATATGGCCCTATAACATGTCGATTCTCTAGCCCTATAAAATGTGCTCACTCTATAAAACTAAAACAACAATTTGGCATTTTCAATATTTTTTTATTTTTTATAAAGGATATAGACCTAAATAACTTAAGTTCAATGAAATTTTTTAAAAAATACATTGAGAGAAGAAAAAACTCGAAGAAAAAGGTAAAATTCAAATGAAAAAAAAAAGAAAGAACAAAAAGGAAGGAAAAAAGAAGAGAAGAAAAAAAAGTAAGGGGGAAAAAAGGTCAAAATAAGAAAAAGGTAAAAAAAATGAAGAAATGCAAAACATGTAGGAGAAAAAACAGGGCGGGCGCGGGGGGGGGGGGGGGTGGGGGGAAAATGCCGTTGGTAAAGCAAATTACTTTGATAAAGCAAATCCATGACCCCTTTAGAATGTTCTAAGTATATTTTTACGTGCTACTCTATCTCATTATTTATAATTATTTGAAGAAACTTTTTTATCACTAAATATAAGTTATTATTTTTAATTTATTAGATATTTTATTGATTTTTTTATTATATTATCCCGTCTTTCTTTTCTCTAGTTAGTATTATTAGCTTGATTAGAATAATAAATAAGGTATTTTAAAAATATAAATTACTTTAATTTTTACAAACTCACCCCTAGTGACTCATAAATTATGATGAAAGAAATACATTTTAAATAAACTAATAAAAAAATTTATATGTACCATAAAAGATTAAATAACCATAGAGTTTACTCTATCTTTTTAGTTCTTAGTTTATAAAATATATATAAATTTTTTATTGATGTATTAGAGTATTACACAAAAGATGTACTAAAAGATCGTCAACCAATGACTACTCAATCATATCCATGTTTGTTTTACCATTTTTCTAAAGTATTATTCGGGATAAACTCACGCATGCATCTTGACAATATTATTAGGAGCTGCAAATTCACAAATGTTAGAATCTATAGTAAGACTTTATTTAATTACTTAAATAAATGTTGTTTGTTAACTTTAATTTTTTTTTTAAAAAAAAGCTTAAGTAAATACATAGATTTTTTTTTTTTGGCAATTTTTTTGTGTCTAATAGGATATGTAATTTAAAATTTGACAACAGTTTTAAGTTGCACAAATTTTAGCTATGAAAAAAAATTTTTTAGACTATTTTATTTCTAGAATAGATGAGCTGTACAAAACAACTTATATATGACTATTGTTCAATGGTTGTTTTTTATACAGTTACATATTGTTGGTTATGTGGATTTTTTGACAGTTTACTTACCCCTAGAATTAAACAAATAATTTCTTCTATTACGAGTTGTTTTGTTTAGTTACGGTTTATTTGTTACTTTGTTATAGGTTACTTGACAGAACACACAACATGCAACAGTTAAAAAACAATCTGTAACAGTTACAATAATAATCCATGACGGTTACAAACAAGGTTAGAATGTTGAACCTGTGATCTCTTTTAAACAACCCGTAATAGAAAAGGAACAACCTATAACAAAAGAGGAACAACCCGTACAACTAAAACAAAAAGTGAACTGCTTAGAATTGCATGAGAATGCCCATAGCATCAACTAAACTAAAGTAAAAGAACAGTCAATAAAGTATCTACACAACTCATAACCTCTTCCAAACAACCCGTGACAGTTACAAAAACAACCCCTAACTCTAGGATAAACAATCCCTGACAGCCTGTATGACAAAATATATAATTTTATAGAGTATTTTACTATAAGATAGAACGATTTAAAAAACAAAACAAATACAATTCAATCAATCAAGGTTTGTATCTGCCTAGACATTTCTATCTGGACATCATCTTTTAGTGTGTCCTCGTTATTTGCATATTTTAGGACATCCAATTACGCCTTGGAGTATATAAAGAAACCATGATCAAGAATTGAAATCTTCGATGTGCTCAAACCCTGAATGCCAAAGAGTATATCTGGTTAAAAAAGACAAGTTAATGTCAAGGAAAAACAACCCTTACATGTCATGTCTGAAAACAACCCGATACTCCACAAAACAACTCATGATAGTTAGAAAATAAACCATAACAATTATGTCAAATAACCAGTAAGAGTTACAAAAATAACTCGGTACATCATAAAACAACCTGTGACAATTAAAAAATAATCCATAACAGTTACATCAAACAACATCTAACAGTTACAAAAACAACTCGATACTCCACAAAAAAAAAATCCGTAACAGTTAGGAATTATTTGGAGGCCTACACAGCCAAGAAAAACAAAAAAGATGAAACATTTTCATACCCTACAATCATAATATATTCCAAAATATAAAAATAAAGATACTCATCTATTTTTTTTAATATTAAAAAAGAACATTTAATCAATAAATATTCAATCTTTGTACATATTTGAACAAGAAAGATATGGTTTTTTTAATATATCTTAAAACAAAAAAAAAAACAAAAAAAGATAATCATTCATTTTTTAAGGAAAAAAAATGAACATTTTCTTCATAAAAATTCAATTTTTACAAGAATTTGAACATAAAGATGTTATTTTTTTAATATATAATTTATCTCAAAATACAAAAATAAAAATACTCATTCATTTTTAAAGATGAAAATGAACATCTTATCAAAAATTCAGTCTTTACACTGATTTGAATAAAAAGATGTGATTTTTTTGAGAATCTTGTTGGAGAAGGATGGGCATCAAAGGTTAAAACTTTTTGGGAGAGTTTGAAACAAAAATCTAATCAAAAATAAAAATAAATTTTTTTAAAAATTGATAGAAGAATATTCAGGTAAAAATACATATTAAAATATTATATTTTAAAAGAATTATGATGATGCAATTTCCACTTCTTTTGTTTCTTTGAATTGTGCCAATTCAATGTGATCTATGTTGCTTTCCAATCTACCTGTGGTGGTACGTGGACTATTAATAGACTAGACTTCATTCTACTTTCACACATTCTTTGACCATTCGAACAACAGCTCAGGAGGTCCACCTACCCCGGCCCTGCCTCACGTGAGCCTGGGCCTACGAACGCGGTGGCGGCACTCGCCATCGATGGTCTCACCAGTGTCTTGAGACAGACTCAGGGACATTAGTTGGGGTGAATATTCAGTTTTTTTCGTTTTTATTTTTTCCAAAAAGACATTTGCTAAAATGATGTATAAATGGTAAATTAAGTATAAACATGATACTTCTTTTAATAATTTTCGTTTAATTTCGAATTTGAAGTTCATATTGAAAAAGTGCAGTATTGTTTTCTCTATATTACAACTAATTTTGAATAAAATATTTGTAATATTCAAGAATATTAATTATATCAATGTTACTTTTATATCAAATGATATTCTTTTCGTCTTATAATATAAATTGTTAGAATCTTCATGTTATTAACCAATTTCATATCGAATTTAAAGTCGTCCTTCTTTCTTATTTAGCGAAAAAGGGTAGCGATTATATTTATTGGTATTTTAAAATTATTTTAATTTTGCATAAATTTTAAACCAGTGTTATGTTTTAATATTAGATAAATAATAATTTCAGTTTAAATTTAGCAGCACATGTTCTGACATTTTTCAGTTCCTCTCTCTCTCTCTCTCTCTCTCTCTCCATGCAAATTTCCAACTACCATCAATTCAACCAGCAAACTGCCCAAAAACAGTTGTCAAAGGCAGACATGGAATGTTTTGACATAAACAAATACTTACTATATATACAGGGAAAGCTATATATATAACCTGAAAAATGTGGAGAACTCTATTTATTTACTTAGAATTGACTATATTTGACTATTTGAAATCTGTTTTTTTTTTTTTTTATGATACTTCGCATACCATATATCCTTTTATTTTATCTTTTTACCTCCTTAATCTGTCATTAGTAGCCCAATAGTGAGATAAATTAAAGAAGCAACATCTCAGATCAAAAGGTGGAAATTTGGTTGTATCTTTCCCCCGCCAGGCTGACTAGAAAACTAGCTTGTAAAGCAGTAGTAGTTCTATATTGAAACCATCACATCCCACACCATTCATTAGTAATCCAATATGGAATAAAACAAAAACAAAGTAAAAAGCTCTCCCATGGACAAGTACTGGGAAGCGAGAAATTAGCACCACAGTGCTATATTATTCTTATATTGTAAAGAAAAAGCTTTTTCCGAGCTCAGAGTATATTATTTCAATTGAACTGATACCTCCCATCAATTTGTGCCATCCGAATCAAGCAATATGCCTGGATTTGGGGTGGCATATGCAAGAAACTCTGCATCTTTTTCTAGTATGGCAAGTTCTTCCTCTTCTGCAGCTAACCATAGTTCTATGTCCTTGCCCTGTCCTCTTGAATCCGTGAGGATGAATTGTTGCTTTGATCTGTAGCCAATCATATCCCCCATATGAGCAAACCATAAAGGCTTTCCCCAGCCGAAGTCGATATCATAGAAACCCATATTACAAGAGCTTGTGAATCTAAGGATCTTAATGTTTTCGTTTGTGTACACACTCTCTAGCACTTCACTCAGGGCTGCGAATGCGTCCTCTGTTTCTAGCTCTGAAATGCTTTCTTTGTTCAAAGAATTAAAGGCTTCTCTAAGAACTTCCACCAAATCAGCAGGTTTGACTTTCGGGCCCTCTGACGGATCCCTGTCGTAGAATGCAAACGCCAACCATATAATGTTCCCAAAGGTGCTTTCGGGCAGAGCAGGATCAATTCTCTGTCGAAGGTTCACCGGATGGGTGATCATCAGTGTCCCAAGATTAGCTTCTGCAGACTTTGCAGTTACAGAAGCTCTATGCATATGTTCAGCTACGAATGCCATTAAGGATTCCAAGCGCGAAGGATTAGAGACCTTTTCGCTAACAGCTTTGTTTCTGAGAGCTTCTATTGCCATGGCATCAAAAAAGTACCTTCTCATTAAGGATTTTGAGCCTTTGAAATAGAAATTATCGAAATTCTTCACGAAATCCATCGATAATGACTCCCGGGGAGGAAACAGAGATGATCCGGAGGTGAAATCTGGCAGCTCCACTTTCTCCTCACAGCCACGAGCAACTTTAGCCCAACTATTAAGGAACACAGCCGCCGTGCCAGCGTCTATTACTTTATGAAATAAGCATACCCCAATCACAATCCCACCACATTCAAATACGGTGGCCTTTACAACAGCAGGAGCAATATTGGGACCGGTTTCAAGCCCATTTCCCCTGCATGGTAGAAAACTGTTTAGTGCCGAAATATCGGGTTGTTTAAGAAACTCCCGTAAGGTGCCTTCTGCCCGAGCTTCTGTAAACTCAACCCCATTGTCGTTACACTCCACGCAGACCTTGTCTTTTACTCTACCAGCTAACGGGTAGTAAATTGTCAGGACTTTGGAGAGTGATTCCTTTAGCTGAGTAAGGATTCCGGCAGGATCTCTATCGGGTTTGTTAGCATAGAAGAGGATAAAGGGCATGTAGGAAGAAGGAGCAAACTGGTCCAGAAGGGAAACTTTGTAGTTTCTTAGGTGATGAGGCGTTGGTGCAGACGGTTTGATTGTTTCCCGTGAAAGATTATTGATATTCATGCCGGAAATGGAAAGTTTTTGGGTGGACGCTCTAGCTTGTTTTGTTCTCACTAACTTCAAGTTTTTCTTTGTTCTTGTGTATGAGATAGGGTGTATATTAATAGGAAAATTCTGATATGCATGGGTCATGTATCTCCACACGCATAATCGATCTTGTGTCTATATTAAACCAAATAAATTAAAAAGGTTGCTATTTATTTATTCTATCACGTACATATATTTTGTGGACAAAATATATAATATAACTTAATGGAAGTTATAAAGATGTGTCGACTACGAATCTGTCCATAATTAATAGGGGTTTGGATCAGTGTGTCTATTTATCCAATTAAATACATTAAATGCCATCCAATTCATTTTTAGATATAATAAACTTAAAATTAAATTATGATTAACTCCTTTATTTTAACTAAAATAACTATAAAGATTTAAAAATATATATTTTTATTATTAATATATTATAGATATTTATATAATTGGATTAGTTCCGTTGTAATCATTTTTTCATCCATATCTAAAAATGTACCAATTTAATTGGCTATCCAAAAAATAGTCCAATCAATCTAATTAAGTAGTTGCACTACAACAGAATGTAGTTTTAATGGTAATTAAAAACTGTTTTAAAAACAATTGGAGATAATCAAATTTGATTGGGATCAATTGAAATTGGAATGGATTGGATTTGCTCACCGGTTCATCTAAATTATAGCACCCCATCATTAATCCATTAATCATAAACTTGGTTATGTAACCAAGTTGTCAATAATTGTACTTTAAATGGCTTGAATTTATCAAGAGATTCGGAGTAAAATATAGCGGGGATAAATTGAGTTAAAATTTGAGATGTGAAAGATTACTAAAGTTAATAGCCAAAAAAATATTAATAAGCGTTAGGCCTATGTGAAAAAAAATAATATATATTAATGCTATTCTGGGTAATAGAGCTCAAATTATTTTTAAACTTCAATTAAGTTTTAAAGGTCAAAGTTAACGGTCAACCGTCTTTATATATATATATATAATTAATGATAAAAATTAATCAAGTACTTCTATGATCTAGTTTGTCTTTTTAGGGTTTAGTTTAGAAAATATTTTTTTTAAAAAAAGTTTTTTATAGATGAAGTTATTTTAAAAAAACAGTTGACAGTTAACTTTGATATTTAGACACTTAATAGAAGCTCAAAATCCGTTGCTCATAATAGCATTTCCATATATATATATATATATATATATATATATATACAGAAATGCTACTATAGGCAACGGATCTCAAATTATTTTTGAACTTCAGTTGAGTCTCTAATTAAAGTTAAATGGTCAAGTATCCTTTTTTTATAAAAAAATAATAAAAATTAATCGAGTACCTCTAGAATTTAGTTTGTCTTTTTAGGGTTTAGTTCATAAAATATTTATTAAAAAAAATTTTATAAAAGAATTTATTTTTTCTTTAAAAAAAAGACAGTTAACCATTAATTTTGACTATTATAAACTTAACAGGGAGCTCAAAAAAATTTGATCTCAATTGCCTATAATAGTATTTCCCTATATGTATATATATTATATGGTGAAGAGAAGGAAATAATTTCTCGGTGGTTGGTTTATGTCTTCCGCTGCTGGTTAAGTTAATAAGCGTTATGCCGCTGTGAACATGATTCATTGATGCCGAGAATATGATAAGTTGATTCAATTATTTTTAAATAATTTATATTTTTACTAAATATAATTTTATTCATTTTATTTTTTTCTTCATAAGTTTAAATATATTAATATATTAAAATATTTAACTTGTTATTTATTTACCTATTAAAAAAATACTATAAAATAAGAGAAGTTCTCAACAATATTTGAAAAAAGAAAGGAAGCGAAAAAAAAACTTGTATTATCTGTTTTGCAAATGAACTAAAATTAATAATATTTTAAAATATATAATAATAGAGTTACCATTTACATACATATATATTTATATATATATATATATATGTAAATTTTATATATATTTAGTTTAATTTTTAATACTGTCTATTATAGTAAATTTATATAAATATTACCGACTACTCATGAGTTAAAATATTACATATATTTATAGACATAAGTATCAATTTGACCATTGAACTTACACTTTTTTTATTTAGCCATTGAACTTTTAATTAGATGTCTCAATTTAATCATTTTACTTTATGAGAATTTTTAATTTGACCATCACACAAGAGTCCAGCTAATTAAGATGGGTTAGTGAAATCACTCTCCAACAAAAAATTGACATATATTGTGCACATCAAAATTTTATCAATGTCATATATAAAAATATCCACGTCATCAACTCCAATATGGAAATTGAAATTTAGAACATCCAAATATAAAATTAAGGAACCAAAATACTGAGTTATTCTTCCGTTGTTTTTCTCCATTTTCATTTGTCCATTTTGATGACTTATCTAGGATTTTTAACCCTCTTCAGAATCTACAAAATCATTCACATAAACATCTTGCATCTAATAAATGAAATGCAATTCCTCATTTTCAAGTACTACACACCACAAAAATCACCCTCTACGTATAGAAAATTATAATGTTGAGATAATGATTTAGATAAGTTGTCTTTATGTTTGTCACTATTTAGAGTATTTAAATTCAATTAGATGATCTCATCTATGTGTAGAAAATTGAATTTAAATATTAGATTATGATGTCAAATATCATGGAAGTTTGAAAGCTATTTATATGACATCAAGCAACAAAGTCAGATGTGCTCAAGTTACAAAAAAAAAAAAAATCATATAACCACAACTCTACCATAGTGAAATGATTTCACATTTCTGAAGACTACAACATTCAACAAATATCATGTTTTCTGAGTTTAATCCGCCAAAGTTATCAACATTGTTCATCAAAACATCATTCAGGCGAAGGGGGTCTTAATCAAGTCAACAGCCAGTTCTTTGGGAGGAAGAACTTTTTCCAAATCGGAATGATCTTATTTCGGAGGGATTCTAGGATTAAAAAATTACAAGCGGACTTCTAATTGAAAGCTGTTGATTGAATTCACAACAATTCGATCAAGTATTGTATCACCTCATTGCGAACTTGT
The DNA here is from genome assembly GCA_035221335.1 of Echites panduratus. Taxonomy (NCBI): domain Eukaryota; kingdom Viridiplantae; phylum Streptophyta; class Magnoliopsida; order Gentianales; family Apocynaceae; genus Echites; species Echites panduratus. The sequence goes on from JAWZTD010019791.1 coordinate 10,485, forward strand.
ATTGGATTTAAGGTAGAGATTAAGTTAGGTGAAGGTCTCCAGAGTAGGCATAGTAGAAATGGGTTAACAAACTTCTTTATGTTTAAGTACTTTTTTCTATTTCCACACTATTTATGTGTTTAACTAACACAATTTTAAGGTAAGTCACAACGGTAAAAAAAAGTCACAACTTATAAAGACCTCTCCTCCCAGCTCAAATAAAATAAAATATCTATAACAATTCAAATTTATCAAATATAGGTTTGTACTACACTTTGGGCTCGAATTATTATTATAAAAAGGCTTACGAAGAAACTAGTATGAAAGATTACATAAACCGTAATTATCTCTTATGAGAAAAAAAATGTATTTTATCAGTAAAAATTGAAATCATCTTATTTTTTATTCCAACCTGTCATCTAGATCATGAACAACAAGAATTAAATTGTAGTCAGATTCAAAGATTATTGTTTCCTAAAATTGGATACAGAGATTTAGTGAAAAAAATGAGAAAGTTCAAGGATCAAAATTGATTAATCTAAAAAGTCAGGCACTAAACATAACAATTTTCCATGACTCAATTTAGAGAAATAATGAATGAAATGTGAACTTAAAAAAACGCTCTATTCTGACAATTCAAAATATTAATTTCTAACTAAAAGAGTCAAAATGAAACTTATAAAAAGCTTTATAAGAACAAATGACCAAAGTTAGAGGACCTAAGAAGGTTAAAAACTAAAGTCGATATCCTTCCAACCCTCCCATAGTACTTCAAATTAATGACGGATTAGTCTGTTATTTATTAAGTGGGTCATTCTTGATGCTTTCAATCCGGCTATCAATCAACTATGGTGATTAAGGAAATATGCAAGCCTCTTTGGCTCTCTTAACCATTCACATTAAGTCAATGAGAAGTATGCTAGCAATATCACGAGTCAAGTTGAGGCTCATGAGTTGTTCACGCGTAATTTATTAAAAATTCACGAGTTAATAAGTCAATATGAATTCAAGAATTGAACTCATTTAATAGATAAGTTGGTTAGATATGCTTGTTCGGTTGGCTTAACTCGACCGTATTTACATGCATATAAATATATATTTAATATAAATGGTCCTATATATAGTTTTAATAATTAAATTTTATTTTATATACAATTATGTATAGATGTGTTATAATTTTTATTTGATTTGTAAAAAAAACAAAGAAAATAAGTTTGTTTTATTGTTTTTTTATAAATTATGAAAATTACTCTCTTATTTTTATTTGTATTTAATTCTTTATTTATGAATAACTTATAAGTTAAACATTATAGGTATTTGTTATATTTTAAACATATATTAATGCTACGGTGAGCGACGTTGCTCACATTATGAAGTGCTCCTATTAAGTTTTTTAACGGTCAACTGTTAATTCAACTATCTGTTTTTTATCATCTATAAAATATTATATTTTGTAAATATATTTTATAAATTAAACCTTAGGATAATTGATAAAATTTTATTGTAATATAAAAAAGTCAATATATATGCATATATATATATATATATTTATATATACTAAAATGCTATGGTAAGCAACGGAGATCACCTTATTATGAAAAGCTCCAGTTAAATCTCTAATTGTCAACAGTTAAATCTATTCTCTGTTTTTTTAAAAAAAAATAAATTAATCTATAATTTTTTTAGATATATTTTATAAACTATATCCCAAAAAAATAAACTAAACCTTATGGATACTTGATCAAATTTTAGATTATTTTTCTAAAAAAAAAAAGACAATTGACTTAATTGTTGACCACTTAAGTGGAACTTTCTAAAAAGTGAGCAACATTGCTCACCATAGAATATATATATATATATATATATATATATATATATTTATATATATGTACACACACGAATATAGAGTATCATGTTAAGTCTCAAACCGTCAAAGTTAATGATCAACTTTCCTTTTTTAAAAAATAATAATAATAATAAATTTTATCAAAACCCCTCGGGTTTAGTTTATTCTTTGTGGGTTTTATTTATATAATTTTTCAAAAAATAATTTTTTATTGAACATTTTAAAAAAATTAAAAGAATATAGTTGATTTAAATTTTGACAGTTAAAAATTTAACAGTACACTATGTATTATTACCCAGATGAAATTTTGAATTTTAGGCTCAGTTTGGATACACCATCCGTTTGGATGGTGTAATCCAATTCCATTCCGTAAATTATATCTTTAAATTGAAGTTCATTTTTTGCTCAAAAACGAAAATTTTTTTTTGAAACCAAATTAAAACATCCATCTAAGATGGGATGGGTCAATTTTTTTTTGTTTTTAAACGAAAAATGAACTCCAATTGACACCTACATTTTACATGCTGATGAATGGAGAATGGAGAATGGAGGTGGAGAGTTAGGTATACAAACAGAGCCTAGTCTGAACTTGGCTTGAATCTAGCAGTAGTGGGAAGGCGGGTGAAGAAATTCCAACCTAGGTCTTAGATCTTCTGTTCAAAATATCCATAGGGAACAGAGGAGATTTTATTTTTTTAAGATCGATATTTAAAATAATTTCACTCCCAGAAAACAATTAGAATTACTAGAAGATAAATGTATCCCCATAATGCTCGTATTTTTTCTAAGTTAAATTTATGATTTTCTTTTCTTATAAGCAGAGGTGTAAATGAGGTGAATAGTTCCAATATGCATGGTTCAAGTTTGTTTTATTTATATTTTTTTGAAAAAAATTATAGTTTAGTCCCCAAATTTTCAAGTTTTAATGATTATGGTCTAAAAAAGTTTTTTTGCCTTTTATAGTCCCCAAAATATTTTAAATAGTGATTATAGTCAATTTTCTCTTTTCTAGATTAAATCAAGATACCTTACTGCGAAATCAAGGTTTTTCTTTAAAAAACAGGACAAAGGGCAATTAGGTCATTTCGTTTCATATTTCTTTAATCTTTAACCCCACAACGTCCGAATCATGAATAGAAATTGAATGGTTGTCACTAAAGCGAAGGCTACCATGGAGGTGAGGAAGTAGGAGTGAGATTGAAATACTAGGATTTGGAGGTGGAGAGTCTGGAGTTCTTCAGTGGTGGTGGAGGCGGAGGACAATGAGGAAGATAAGAAGAAGTCAAGATAAATCAAGTAAACAGCAATGTCCTCAGGGAATCCAAATTTCCTAGAGAAAATTGAATTGGCGGTTGCCATGGATGTAAGTGGTGGTTGGAGGAACTACCACGGATAGAGTCCTTTTCAGGACCTAAGTAGGAACTGCCACAGCTATCGGGCAACTGTTGAATCAATCTGAACTAAGCAGGATTCAACTCTCGAAAAGTACTCAATTTCTTCTCTGGACAGTACTTCCTCTGAAAATGAAGCTCCATTAATTGAATTCGACTCCAATCGTACTGTCACCTCTGAAACATTTGATAGCATGTTGTCATCGCCGGCTTCTAGATAAGGCGAACATGAAAAGGACATTATTAGGGATACGTAAACGAGGCACTCAATGCAAAATTTTAAGAATCAAATGATAAGGTGGATGGCCTTGACAAGTTTCTAAACTGAACTGAAGTGAAACAACCTAATTGCCCTTGGTCCTTTATTATTATTTTTTTTAAGCAAAACCTTGATTTCTCTAAAAGGTGGCTGGATTTTTATGCTGAAAAAAAGAAAAAAGGACCATAACAATAATTCGAAAATATTTTAGAAACTAGAATGGGTAAAACCTAAAATTTTGGAGACTAAACTTATCAATTTCCCCCCTTTTTTTGTTTTTACTTGAATTTCAGACTTTCAGTTTGAATTTGATCGAGCTTGAATTTTTCGAGCTTAGACTTGGTTCATGAGATATTTCAAAGGCTCACGAGTTTGAGCTGAGGCTCACTCAAATAATAATAATAATATTATTATTATTAATATTAATAATAATAATAACTCATTCAAATCATAACTTCTTTAACTATATTTAAATCAAAATACTTTTAATAAAAATAATAAGTTTGACCCCATCAAAAACTCTTAGAAACAATCCATTCCAAATCTTATTAACATTCATTAATTTGATCACGTTATCGATGGCAATGAAACACCTCAATCTAAAAATCATAAATAAGATATTATTAATGTATATATATATATATATATATTTATTTACATAAAGATTCGTTCTTATTTATCTTTATAAACTTTATAAATTAAATAAATGTGAGCTTGAAATATAATTGTATTACATATAAGCAATAAATATTATTTACTCCCTTCGTCACTATTTATAAGTCACTAATCTTCATTTTATAAAAAATAAGATAATAATTTTTTTTCTTAAAATGTCCCTATTTTTTTATTATAATCAAACTAATAACACCAATAAGAATGTGTGAGAGAGAGAGAACGAGGGGATAATATTGAAAAGAAAAGGTACTAAAATACCTAAAAAATTATTAACAATGACTTATATAGAGAAAGTTAATTGAAATTATTTATAAATAATGACAGAGAGAATATTTTTATAAACATTACAAATTAAATGAACATGAAGTTGATTTGACTCATTTTACTTTGGTATGTCAAGCGAATTCGAGCTTTGGTTATGATGTTGGTGACGATCATCATCAATCTCATTTACAAAAAAAAAAGGGGTTGATCCCAACCCAAAGGGTCCTTATGATCTCACCTCTAGAACCCCATGGAGGATGTAAATCGAGAGATGTGCCTTAACTGGTCAGGGTGTGAAGATTGCCCTTTAACTCCCGCTTGTAAAGAGACAAACCTGCCTTCGGCAGGATTTGAAGTCCCACCTTACCGCGTTAAGCGAGGCTGAGCATTACCTCACCTTCACCCTTTACCAGTTGAGTTATGCCCATAAATCCCATTTACACTTCCTACTAATGGTCAAGTTAGACCTTTTTGTAAAACCACGTTAACCTTATTGAAGACGACACCATTGGACCATGATCTATAAAGATAAGAGTCCCGCGGTTTGGAAGTAGAAATGAGAGTGACTCATAGGGACCCAAGAGGTGGCCAAATTCTCAACTGCCAACCACAACAAAGTTATTCTATGTCGATGGTTTTAATGCTGCTCATAAATCCCTTTCATCATATAATTATTTGAGAGAAATCTTTTTGTCCCCCCTTTTTTTTTCTCTATTCATCTTTGAAAAATTAATTTTTTAGCAATTTGCTCCAACATTTAATACCTTCTGCCTTTTTTTCTCTATTCATCTTTTCAAATGGCTTAAGAAAAGCCTTTTTTTCTATAAAAAAAATGAAAAAAGAAAAAGAAGAAGTAAACAACAACAAAAAGTAATGCCCTCTTAGTTTACAATTGGATGTCTTTACTTTAATTTTGATTCGGTCACAATTGAACTTTTTAAATTTTAAAAGCTAAGGGCACTGTAATGTTAAAGATAAATTAAGTCCAATTTTTATTTTTAAAAAAATATATAAATTAAAATAAGACATTTAATTTAATGGAGAAAGTATAAATTAGGGTTACAAATGAATCGAGTGGAGCTCGATTCTGCCAAGTACAAGCTTGGCAAGCTAGTTTATATTTTTTTTAGATTCTTGCTAGAGTTCAAATAGTGGAATATTTAGAAGGATTGAGTTTGGCTTGACTAACTACAGTAAAAAAAAATTAAAAATTAAAAAAAAAACTCTTGTTTGGGCTTATTTCATTCCCTTAAGTTAATTTTTTAAAACTTTTAAAAAATAAAAATATATTATACATGATATTTGAAAAAATAAAAAAATATTATATATAATAAATAAGTTGTATTATATATAATATATAACATTATAAATATACTATTATTTTTATATATATTAAAAGGCTTTGTTTGGACTTATAAGTACTCTTGGATTGGGTTTCGTTTGTTAAGTAAGTCGAGACATATGGTTTACGCACTCACCACTCCACCCACTTAGATGTTCCTAAAGAGATATATTTACTGTTAATAGCCAAACCATATGACAATTCAATGGAAGTTAATGGAATGTAAATTTTTATATAAAAGGTTAGTTTGATTTAAATTAAGTTATTAGTTAAATTTTAAATTAAAAATTTTATTTATTTAATGAAATTAAATATTCAAATTTAGACATTTCAAACTAAAAATAGACTCGTTCAATTCCAAATTTAGAGAATAAGATATAATGTATACAATATAACCCTTTAACATATAATTATTCTTGAAAACAATATTCAACTAAAGATTTCTTAATGCATATAAGTATAAAAAGAATTATTTAAGATGTCGGGAATTACTCAGATGCTGAAAAGAAATTGATAACAAAACCTATATAAAAGTGGAATGCCATTTATAATTTAACTTTGAATTTAATTGCGGAATGTTGGCACAAATTAGGTAACTTATATTCATTATAAATTTTATTTCATATAGAAATTAATAATTATTATTCTCATTTGAGTAATTGAAAAGGTTTTGAATTAATAATATGATCATTTATTATATTTTTTGCAAATATTGAACATTAAGGGAGGAGTTAGAACAATAAAGAGGTAAGTAAGACTCTTTTTAATAAACTTTTTCTTATTCTTTAAATCTACTTTGAGCATCGGAGAAATCTCCCTATATCAATTTGTGAGACTTTTCTTGATACGCTTTATTTTACAATATTGTGACACCAGAATTATATCATCAAAAAGAATTTTTTAAAATAAAAGAATTATATATAATTTTCTCGTCTTTTTTTTTTTGCATATCTATGTTCATTAAAATAATTCCACATGCATTAATGAATTAATTTTATAAGAATACTATAAACGATACTTATAAATAAATGAAATCTTCATTTATTATCAAATAAAAAAGACATTCAATTTTAAGCATTGATTTTTCTCTAAATCAATGATTTTTAAAATAGAATAAAAATTGTTTTAGGAATAAAAAGAAATATTACTTTATGTCTTAAAATTTAAAACCTTCTAATACAAAAAAATATAATAACTAAATTTTAAAAATTGAGATTACATTAAAAAAATATATCAGTTTTAAATTCTCTTTGCATTAAATGGTAAAAGTTCCCATTTTAGTCCCTTATTCATTTTTACTATCACCATATAGGTCTTCCTTCTTTATTTTTATCTTTTTATTCCTTTGTTTTTTTTTAATTTTAAATAACTAAAGCCCTATCTTTTTATGTAACTTTTAAATTCCTTAATCTTTATATAAATATATAAATATATATATCCCAATCCTTTTACCGGTAGCTAACAAAATCACAGTTCGGCGACTGCCAAGATTATTCTCTCCATCCCCCCCCCCCCCTTGCCCCCTAGAGTGAAGGAATAAAAAAAACCCCTATAAACAAGAATAATGTTTGTATTTGGAAAATAGATTTTTAAATATGTGATTGTAAATAAAACCTATAAAATCATAATTATAGTTTACTAAATCATGACATATAAATCAAAACTTATTGATCGAGATGAAACCCAGGATTCTCCTGTCAAACCTGTTTGAGGACTATGAAGTTATTTTTCGACACACAGTTTCTATTTATTTGTTTTATTTTCCTTTTGTTGTACTTTTACATGCTTAGTTTAATCAGGATGTGGCAGTTTTATTATTATCGTGGGATTTTATCCCATATATGTAACTTGTTTATGTTTAGCTTTAATAAAACTTTTTAATTAGGAAAAATAAAGTATAAAATATTAGAGATTAAATTTTAGTTTTTCCTCATTAAATAATTTTTTTAAAAAAATATTAATTTTTTAGCTGCTAACTGCTCTGCCCAGACTATCATACAGCCCCCCATACCGAGCATTTAAGTGAGAACAGTTGCGCTTCAATTGAATTTTGGTAGCGACATTATTAATATTTTTCAAGCTTTGGGCCGGGGACAGTCAAGAACATGTGATGTTTCTCTTTCTTTTAATTAATATATGGTACTGTAATAATGAGATTTGCTATTTCGTTCGAGTACTCAATCAGATATGCAGACAGACCATTCAGCACATCTGATCAGATATTAATATTATTTGTTTTGCCATCTGATCAGATATCATATTCAAAAAAAAATTTTTAGCGGGGAGATGTGTATGTAATAAATTCGTTAGTGGCTAAGAATTTTTTTAATCCAATTAAACACGAAATTTGCATTAAAATTTAGGATTGGATCATTCACTGTTTTCAACTTTTTTTCCCAGATTTCAAAATAAGTGATGAGTGATATTTTAATGTTATCGTACTAGTGGTGTTTCCTTTTACCTATCAAGTACTTTTCAATAGGAAATTCGCACACATGGTGTGATGATGATTGATTTGGAGGTAAGATATATATAATATAAGTTATGAGTTTAATTCAATATTATTATAGATTAGAATTATTTTTTCTATTTAAATTTGATTATACTTATTATCTCAATTTTAAAATATTCAAAATTGAATGTGTTACTTTTTATAAATATATTTCATTAATTACATCATTTTAATATTTATAGCCATTTACACAAAAGTTCCATTATTTATTATATTAATCAGAAATATAAGAATGTAATTTTATAAAAGTCATATCTACGTAATTTTACTCATTATATTCAATAATGATATTGAAATATCTTTCTAATAAGTCATTCCAGATAGGATCCGGATC
>JAWZTD010019809.1:1930-19068 GCA_035221335.1 Echites panduratus
TCCTCTTTCTCACTACAAGACTCCACAATATCCCTATTCATGATAATAATCCTCTTGTTTGGACAATCATAGGCATAATGTCCCAACCCATGGCATTTAAAGCATTTGATGTCTCTAGCTCTAGTAGAATTGATTTGAGTTTTACCTTTATCTCCCCATGTATTATGGAATCATTCACCTTAGGCTTGATTGCTTCCTCCTTAGGGGTAGACTTAGTCACTCCTTTCTCCCTCATAGGCTATTAACTTGTGGTCTTGCTAGCTAAATATCCATAGCTTGAAGAGTTGAAAGTCTGCCCATAATTTGATTTCCTATTCTTTACTTGTCGTTCAATCTTGATTGCCTTTTGGATCACTTTCTCTAAGTCATCATAGTGTTGCAACTCAAGCATGTCTCCTATCTCCTTGTTTAAACCATGTAAAAATCCTGCCATGGTTGCCTCGGGTTCCTTCTCAACAAGGTTGCTTCTCTTTATAATAAGCATCCACATTCTTAATTCCTTGTGTAAGGATTTGCGGTTTAGGATAAAGATCTCATTGGTAGTATTTAGGCACAAACATCTTTCTTAGTTTCACTTTCATGTCTTCCCAAGTCTCCATTAGAAGTGCATCTTGCCTCCTTGCAATAATCAAGTGATCCCACCAAACGATGGCATAATCCATGAACCCACAATGGCCAACTTGAGCTTCTTCTCTTTAGAAAATCTATGGCATTAACAGATTGAATACACTCTCCTTCCAAAATCTAGGTAAACATTTAGATCATCTCCACCATAAAATGGTGGCATGGTTAACTTTATGCTTCCTATATTCTTGTCAGCATTGTCATTATACCTTCTTCACCTTTTTGGTCTCTCTTCCTCATATTCATCTTCATAGTCACCTTCATTATTATCATCCTCTTCTTAATGATCTTGCGCATGTCGTCTTCTTGATGGTTCTCTTTGTTGATGTCCCTTTCCTCTTCCTCTTTGAGGTAGTTGATTTCTAACTCATTACTATTCAAGTTCTCTTCCACTGGTTCCAACCTTGCACTTAAGTCCTTTCTCAACTCATTGATATTGTTAGAAAAGTCCCTTGACACTTTCCTTGACATTTCCCTTGACATCTTCCTCGTTTCTTCCAAAAGTAAAGCATATCCTCGATGGTCTTCATCCATAACCTAAGCTTGTGATGAATTAGAAGCTTCCTTGTTCAACATCCTCACTTTTGTATCACTCTTGTTATGGCTTTTACTTCACTCTTTAAATCTCACCAATCAAGCCTTTTTCCCCTCTAAACTCTTCTTGAAATTCTTAGTTGATTCAAATGATAATGTCAATCATTTTGGCAAGATACCAAGCAATCAACACAATTCAATCAAATAGTCAACAAAGAATACACTTACAAGAACCAAAGATTTTATAAAATAGATAATTCAACACAATTGAAGTAATAAGATACTTAGAAATCGAAGAAATAGGTGATAGGTATTTTGTCAGACAACTAGAGGTAAAAGAAAATTGTGATAAAAAATCTCTGCAATGGCAATTCTCAAAACCAATTCAATTTTGCATCAATCAATGCCAATTCAACTTCCAACTTAATCACAAATCTTCTTCACACCTTCGAGTATTCAAATCAAGCAATTCTCAATGCAATTCAACAATTTTTAATCACTTTTTCTCAGATTTTTCTGTAATTTTTTTCAAACCCCTGTTTTTCTTTCTTTTGTCTCTGTTTTTCTTTTCAATTTTGAAGTTGTTTGTTACACTCTTTTCTTTTCTTTTTGTATTTTCTTTTATATGGAAGGTAGAAGAAACACAAACACCACACAAATTGAATCAATCCTTGTTATTTGCCTTAGATTAGATCCACAAATCAAAGATTACAATTAGATAGACTAGGAAAGGTGTAGAGGAACAAATCACAAAACAAACACTAGATCATGAGGTTTCAAAGAAACAAACATGATCTAAGCACACAATTGAAAGTAAATAAGATAGTTCAAACCCTAATTGATGAACCAATGCTCTGACACCAAAAGATGATGTGATTTTCGAAATTGAGTTGAAATCAATAAGCAAACAAGATCAAATCTCACACCAATATCATAGGATTTCAATTAAGGAGAAGCAAATTCTTCATCAACCTTCCTCTTGATTTGGTAGACACATCCATACCTCAACCAAACTAATTGATAGCCCCTTGCAATCACTCAAGAACCCCAGAAGAGTTGCTTGAATTCTCTCACGGAGATCAATGATGATCTGAAAATTCTCTCAAAGAGATAAGTGTTTTGTAATTGATTCAATAGTTACTTCAAGTTACAAAATAAAGAGTATTTATAGTCCCAAACTCATAAAGGTCTTGGCCGAATGTTTAAACATAATTAAGGAACTAAACAAAGCTAGAAAACACTTAATTTAACAAAAAACCATCTCATTTTTGAGAAAGTTTCTGAGACTGAAAGGTGCCCATGCTAGAACCGGTCCTATGGCCGGTCAGCCTTAGTTTCTCTCTTCTACAGGCTGCTCCAAAGGCTCCAACTTCTGAGATTAATGGCACCGATTATGGCTTCTGTTGGAGTTCCAAAAGTGCCATTTCAGCAGAGAATGCTTCCTTCTTGCTTGCTTCTTTGCATAGCTTCTTCCAAGTACGTTCTTTGCCCTTCATGAACACATTCATGCCTTGAATTATCCTTTGTCAAACCTTCCATAACTTATATTAACATAACATTCCAAAGCTTTACATCTTCCAATCTTTCATTCAATTTAACTTCATTGCAAATAGTCTCAAAGTCAAATTGTTCTTCTTTAGATTGTAGAAATGTGATGAATACCTGCTTCATTCTTGAAGCCCTAGCCCTCGTAATAGTTCCTTGAAGCATTGAGGGAGCTTGGTCTCCATCACTTTCTTTTTTTGTATTTTTCTTTTATGTGGAAGGTAGAAGAAACAAAATCACCAAACACATTGAATTAACAATTGTTTTTTACCTTAGGTTAGATCCACACAACAAAGATCACAATTATGAAAGGTAGGATAGATGTAGAAGAACAAAATCCAAAACAAGCACTAAAGCACTACATCATGAAATTTTATTGAAACAAACATGATCCAAGCACATAATTGAAAGAAAATAAAAATAGTTCAAACATCAATCGAAGAAACCATAGCTTTGATACAAAAAGGTCATGTGATTTTCAAAATTGAATTGATATTAGATGGCAATCATGATCAAATTTCACACCAATTTCACAGTATTCAATTAAGGTGTGGTTGGATAATTAGAATGACCTATGAAGCTAATTCTTCATCAACCATTCTCTTGCTTTGTAAAGACCTATCAATACCTCAATCAAAATAATTGGTAGATCAATTGTAATCACTCAAGAACCTTAAGAGAGTTACCTTAAGCTCTCACAAGTTTGATCAAAGAAGATCTGGAAAATTTCTCTCAAAGAAAGTGATTTTGTAATTAATTCAATAATGGTTATGTTTGATTACAAAATAAGAAGTATTTATAGTATTGATAAATTCTAACCCTAATTAAGACGTTCTAGGTGTTACTTACATAAAACACCCCTAAACTAATGAAAAAAGAGACTTAAAACTAAACAAAATACTAAAGTGGAAGGTGCTGGTGTTGGATGCTCCATCTATTCTCCTGTCCGGTGCCACTCCTTATTAGAGGATCTTGTAATTCCTTACCACTCCTTAGAGTCAAGACGCTAGCATTCTCGAGAGGATTAATGGGCTGTGAAGGAAGGGTATTAGATGCTTGAGATTTCAATTGGTTCACATCAAAGGCTAACTGTCCCATTTGTATTTCAAGGTTTTGAATGCTAGTTTGAGTATTTTTCTGAAAGGACATGCTCTTTTCGATGAGCCATTTCATCATACTAGGTTGGGAAGGATTAGGCACAACTATTGGATGGACTTGGTAAAAACCCGGATGATTTCTTGGAGGTTAACTTAGTTTTGGTGCCTGATTTCCTCCTTGATTCCTTCTGAAATTTGGATGATTCTCTCCAACCTTCATTGTAGGTATTTGAATAGGGATTCTACTTCCATTGCTAGTTGGAGAAATTTCCTGCAGCATTTACACTCACTTCATCTACATTATGAGGACAAAAATCAGTAACATACTCATAACTACAACAAATATTACAAGATTTAACAAGTGCTTATGTGCTAGTGTTTATAGTTAACCATTTTTCAAATAAATCAGTAATCTTATCCAATTTTCTATCCACAGAGTTAGTTTCATGGATTTTTCTTGGAATATCATCCCTTGATCCGTAAGATTGAACATTGGATGTGAGCCTTGTGATCAGTTCTCAAGCATCGTTCGGTGGTTTCTCAATGAGTGATCCTCCACTAGCAGCATTTATCATTGTATTATCAAACATCATTCAGACCTTCATAAAAGTGTTACATTAGTTCTCCATAATGAATTTGATTATCAGGTAAAATAGTAAATAATTTCTTAAATGTGAAACAATACTCATGAAATATTTCATTAAGATGTTGCCTAATCCCTGTTATGTCTTTCTTAATATATAGAATTCTAGATGCATGAAAATATTTCTCAAGAAAAACTCTTTTCATGGTTTCATAAATCCATAATAGACCTAGGAGGTAATTCATATAACCAATCTCTAGCATTATCATGCAGACTAAATGGAAAAGCATGTAATTTGGTTCCTAGTCTGCAGTTCCTCCTTATCTAAGAAGAGACCAAATAACATGAAAATCTTTAAGATGTCTGTGAGGATCATCTCTTGGTAATGCCCAAAAAATAAGTAATAATTGAACAAAGCCAGTGTGCAAGTTAAAATTTTCATTTACCTCAAGGAATACAATTGTTAAAGGGTGGTCGGAAAAAGTGGGAGCAATCCTTAATGGTGAGTCTAGGATTATTACCGATTGCTCCAACTGCATTATTACCTATGGCAATGAGATTACCTAGGGGAACTGTAAGAGAGGCATTACTTCAATTACCTTCATTTCCTACCATTAAAGAAGATGAACTTGAATTGCTTGAGACTTCGGGTGTAGGGTTTTCTTGAACTGAGATATCAACTGGGTAATCCTTTCCACGTCTCAAAAGCATCAACTTGGGGGTTATTCAGTAATATAGAAAATAAAAGATAAAAATAAAAATAATTAGTCAATAGGGAAAAATTAAACTTACAAAACAATTCTCCAGCAACGGTGCCAAAATTTGAATGTGCACCTCCCAACACACCCAAATTAAACCGAATCACCAAACTATGCAGTTTGGGCAAGTAAGGTTGATCCCACATAGAATTGAATTTAAATTTAATTAAAACCAATCAAAAAAAATCAAAGGGAGAATTAAAAATATTATACTTAACATCACCTACACTAAACAAAGAGATGATTTAAACCGTCTTGTACTTGTCTGAAGCCTTTTGTCGGAACCTATAAATGAACCACCGCAAATCGGAGGTTCAACCTCAACCACTGGAAAATCCATAGGGGAGAAAATCTTTTGCTTCCTTTTTCTACAGTCCTTCCTATGATCAGATCTCAATCAAAGTTAAATCCCCTCAATCACACAAAGGAGGGCCCGGTTTCTTCTTCTGTGCAATAAAAGTTGAAATTCTTACTTTACCTTTCAAACACACATGGGTTGGAAAGTTTTCGTATGGAAAACCTACTTTGGATATCATTCGTAAGGATATCAAAACAATTGGCCTCAAGGGAGACTGTCAGGTTGGCCTTCTTGACTTCAGGCATGTTTTGATCCGCACATCCCTGGAAGAAGATTTTAGTAGGCTGTGGATTAAATTAGTTTGGTCCATCAATGGCATGCCTATAAGAATCCTTAAATGGTCACCACACTTTCATGTCCATGAAGAACCCTCTGTGGTGCCAGTCTGGATTTCCTTCCTAGATTTACCTATCCATCTCTTCAAGAAGGAGATTCTTTACTCATTTGCTTCTCTCCTTGGTAAGCCATTAAAAACAGATTCCCAGACAACTAATATATCATGTCCAAAAATTGCTAGGGTTTGTGTAGAATTGGATATTCTTAAGCAACATCCCAAACGATTTTGGATTAATCAAGACAGGTCTGGTTTCTGGCTGAAAGTGGACTTTGAGAATCTCCCTCATTACTGTGAATATTGTCATAAAAGTGGGCATGAAATAGCTGCATGTCATTTAAAGAATCATAATCCCAACAATGTAGCTTCAAAAAAATTCCCTCAGCCTAAAACAAAGAGAGATCCTCCCCAGTCGCAGCAAAAAGATAAAATTTCAAAAAACCCTAGGGTTGAATCTCTCTCAGCTTGGAAGTTTAAGGATTCGGTTAAAGGGATAAAGGTGGTGGATGATAGTCCAATAGATGAGAGTTTGGTAACTTCTAAACACCATGCAGAATCCTCAAAATATCAGTCAGATCTTTTGGAGGCAGATCATACGGATACCCAGAAGCAGACGCATGATAGTTTAGATGATCAGATGCAAGATGATGTTCTGGCTGACATTTTTCATATGCAAATTGTGGATGATCCTAACACAACAATTGATCCTACTAATGATGTACAGCAAAAGCTTCAGAATTAAAATTCATGTCAGCCTCTTTCAAAAGTTTCTGAAGTTCCAAATTGAAATAATGATCTTTCGGTTAAAGTACAAGAACTGCAGAATGATTCAGAGAATAATAGGGGGAAAGCCATCAGATTGGAGGATGCCATTCCATTGCCAGCAATATCGTCTGCCCTTCTTATACCAATATGCAAGAAGAAACAAGTTCCTCATTCTAATATGATGACAAGGTCCAAGTCCCAACAAATTGCCCTTCTTAGTCGGTCATTATGAATTTTCTGGTATGGAATGTTAGAGGTATTGGAAATTCGCAATCAGTGGCCACTCTTAAATCCCACATCAATAAATATCATTGATTCATGTTAATTAACTCTTCATTAATTGATCAAAGAGTGCCTAAGATGTTTAAATATCAGAAAATGTGGAAGAGACATAATACTTTTAGGCAAGTGGTGGAAAATTCATGGCAGCATCATGTTGAAGAAGATGGTATTTTTTTCTTACAACTAAATTGAAGCGGCTGAAATCTACTCTATGTACTTGGAATCATGAAGTTTTTGGAAATGTTCATAATTCAATCAAAGTTGCTGAACAAGAGCTGGAAAAAGCTGAGCAGTTATATCAAACCTCGCAACTCCTAGAGAATAGATCAAAATTTCATGAGGCTAAGGCCAATTTGGCTTTCCACAATGAGATGATTTTTTTGGACACAGAAAGCTCGATTAAAATGGTATAATTATGGGGAAGAAAATTCAACTTATATTTATAAATCTTGTCAGATTAAGAAGGCAAAGATGGGCATCTACAAGATTAAAAATACCATGGAGACTGGTCATATAAGCAGCGAGATATTTCAGATGAAGTAATTCTATACTTTTCATCTCCATTATGTGCTGAGTATGGTTGTTCTCAAGATCCTCAATCATTTACAACTCATATCCCTTGCTTGATAGATGATGAGACTAATGGAAAACTTGCTCAACTTCCCTCGAGGGAGGAGGTTAAAATGGCAGTATTCTCATTGGATAGTTCGAGTGCTCCGGGAGTAGATGGATTTAGTGGCTCCCTTTATCAAGAATTTTGGGACGTTATAAGATGGGATGTTGTACAAGCTCTAAAGGATTTCTGGGCTGGAATTGGCATGCCTCAGTACATGACAGCAACTCAGATTGTTCTCATTCCAATGAAGGATTCCCCAAGTTCTTTTGCTAATTTTCATCCTATAAGTCTCTGCAATTTCACATCTAAAATCATTGGGAAGGTACTTTCCACTCAACTTTCTTACCTATTTCCCAATCTTATTTGTGAGAACCAAGGAGGATTTGTAAAAGGAAGGAACATTGTTGATAACTTTCTCTTAGCTTCTGAATTGATTCATTCTTTAAATAAGAAGTGTAAAGGAGGAAATATCATTTTGAAACTAGACATGCTAAAGGCTTTTGATTGGATTTCTTGGGATTTTATCATGCTTGCCCTTTAGAAATTTGGTTTCAGTATGCACTTCATTAATTTGATTAAAAACTGCTTGTGTTTTAACAAGTTCTCAGTTATGATCATTGGAGTATTATATGGCATTTTTGCATCCAGTCAAGGGGTTCGTCAAGGAGATCCTTTGTCTCCCACTTTATTCATTCTTGCAGCTGAAGTTTTATCTATAGGATCGAATGCTTTACTGGATGCTAATATGATGGGTGGTTACAATATGGATATAATTTGTTCTCCCATATCCCATCAAAGCTTTGAGGATTGTGTGATTGTGTTTACCTCAGGAATGAAAAAGGGATTGAAAGAACTAATGGACTTTTTTCTCTTTTATCAAGACCGTTCTAGACAAAGGATCAACTTTGATAAAAGTGAATTGTATATTGGTAAAAGGATGAACCTGCTGAGAAGAAGAATGGTATCTGATATCACTAATTGCAAGATCAAAGAGGGACCTATCAATAAACTATTTTCTGATTTTTTTTTTTTTGGGGCTCAAGTGAAATGGGACAAGCTAGATATTGGTGTAAATGGGATAAAATTTGCACTCCAATTCCATATGGTGGTCTTGGCATTCACTCTTTGTCATCTTATATTTATGCTTACAATATGAAACTATGGTGGCGATTTAGAATTGGGAATTCCTTGTGGTCTAAATAGATAAGGCAAAAATACAAGTTCAAGCATTGTTATGATTTGCATCCAAGGGGCTCGAGGGTTTGGAGGTGTCTTGCTGAGATTTCTATTCAAGTTGAGGATCATATCGTTACTTTGTTCAATAATGGAAAGAGTTCATTTTGGTTTGATAATTGGCTACTTGATGGAGCTATTGGATTATCTAATATTCAGCCTACGGTAACAAATTTGGAGACTTATGGATTATAAAATTTTAGATTTTATTTTGGGTGATACTTGGGATGAAAATAAATTTCGCAGCTTTCTGGATGATCATTTGGTTGACAGAATTCTGCAATTTCCTGTCCCTCACTCCAATGATGAAGATAAATTAATTTGGTCTTTGAATACAAGTGGTCTTTTTTCAATTAGCTTTTGCTTGAACGAGTAGGAACGCCTTATGTTACTCAAGTTGTGACTTGTTTCTTGGAGATAAATCTGCCATTGAGCTAGAGAATTTTCTTATGGAATCTTGTTCATGGTTTTTTACCTCTGGATGATATAAGGAAAAGAATAGTGTTTTAGTCTTCCATCTAAATGTCACTGTGGTAGAGATATTGAAACATTGCAACATCTATTCTTTGATTACTCCATTGCTAGAGGGGTTTGGCTGCATTACATGCAAATGTTGTGAATATGTGTACAATTTTCAAATCATCAAGGGATGTTTTACTTTTGGAATTCTTTTAAAGGAATGGGAGTTTGGTCCTTTTTTATTCCAACCTTAATATGTCAAGCTATTTGGATTCAAAGATGCACATTTTACTATAGATGCAATAGTAGCTCTATTTGGAAGGCCATTTCTATTGTTAATTCTCAGATTTATATGCTTCGTCAGAGTAGAAAATTACCCTCCAGGAACTTGGTTAGGGGTTTTCAAACCTAACATCAGCCTTCAAAGATTATTTGTGTACAATGGTGGAATTCAGAAGCAGGACTAGAATTGTTTTGAATGTTGATGGGGCATCAAAGAAAGATGGAAGTGCTGCGGCTGGAGGCATCTTTCTTACAGTTAATGGAGAGTTTTCGTTTGCCTATGCTAATCATTTGGGTAAGGTTTCAAATAATGAAGCTGAAATTAGTCTCTTATTCATGGCTTGAAGATATGTATTCAAAAAGGATGGCTAAATGTTTTGATACAAATGGATTCTAAGTTTATAGTTGATTCAATAAACACAATGTCTTCTCATCTATGGCATCTCCATTTCTACTATGTTTCTATTCGAAGAGTTTTAGCTCAAGGAGATTTTCAATTAACTCATATTTATCGTGAAGCTAATCAAGTTGTTGATGGTTTGGCTAATGTTTCCTGTCATTCATGTGAAGATCATATATTCCAAGATTTTTATTCTCTTCCCAGATTGCTCAAGGGATTTTGCATTCTAGATAAGATGAAGGTTTCAAATTTTAGATTTTCCTAGATTTTGATACTTATTTGGTTTGGTTTGTAATATTTTCTTCATCTTTTGGAGTAAGGTTGTTATCTCCCATTTGATGTACTATTTATTTACGAAATAAACTGGCATCAAAGATGGCTTCGATAAAAAAAAAGTGAATTAATTTAAAACTAATTTAAAAGTAAGAATAGATACGAGAAAGCCCGTTAACAAGAAACAATTCGTAAGTCAATTGTCATGGGGTTAATCATAGATCAAATTAAACAATTGAGTAGTTGATTTTAGAATTTGTCTTAGTGCTTAAATTCCTATCCTTTCATTAGAACAATTTCTCGTAGCTAGAAATAAAATCCCTAACTTAATCAAATAAACCTAAGCCTTATGATCAATAGATTTAATCAATTAAATTGCATTAAACGTGAAGGCATCATCAACGTCCAATTACATAAAACAAAATAGCTTTAATCTCATGCAATTTGATTTTTTGCTATTGAAAATCAAGTTGGTAGCCAAAACCTAATTTAACAATAGTTGCTACTTGGGGATTTAAAAGCTAACAATATAATCATGCAAATTAATCTTGGTGATCAGGCTAAATCAATAAACATAATTAAGAGGATGAAAACAAGAATTGCATACATACGCAACACTAAAGATCAAATCTGTAATAAGAAAAACGACCCAAATCTCATAACCCCATATCAAAATTTACTTCATGTGCTAACAAAAGAAAACTACTCATAAAACATGATTAAAAACCAAAAAAAGATAAAAGAAATTTGCCCTGAGGAAAATAATTGTCTTGTCTTCGGGACAATTAGGAAAATCAATGTAGAGTTGTGTACCCCGAAGCTTATAAGAATAGCCATGTTTATAGGAAGAGTTTAAGACCCCTATAAAGAAGTATTTTCCTAAAAGAATTCTAGAAATAGAGTAATTACCTAACTAAAGTTCTATTGCAAAAAGAAGTGTCTTAAGAAAATAACTCTGAAATAAAAACCCTAAATGAACTCCGCCGCTGTCCGGAGCCAGCTAAGAAGTGTCAGGCTCCATATGGTCTTCAATTTTGTCCAAAAATTGGTTCCTTTCCAGTAACCATCTGCCACTGTGTCCTGGTGGTCAATCGGGCACCGGATGTGCTCATCTGAGTGCCGTTTCACACTCACCAGTGCCAGCTTCTTGATTTCTGTGCCAAACTTCATTTTTCCCTAGCGACTTATCCAATATATTAATACAAACAAAAATCAAGTATAAGGAAGTAAAAGTTATTTTAAATTAGCATAAGTAAGCTAAGTTATTTAAATTAATGACATAAAAATTAGCATAGACTTAGCTAAATTATACACAAATCAGATTTACAAGAGCGCACCCATCAACTAGAGGTAAAAAATAAAAGACTAAAGACTGAGAGGGATGAATGGGAGTTGACTACAAAAAATGAATTTGCTACACTATGAAGATCAAAATGGGAAAATGCTCTAAAACATGGGAAATTGAGTCATTACCAGCCTTTTCAAATCTACCATTGTTTTTCAACATGTGAAGGAGGGAGTCCAAAGGCTTGGTACAAGAAGGAATTGAAAATACTTTGAAGCAAGTCAAAGAAATCCATCCAAAGATATGAAGGATTTCTTTGAAAACCAAAGTGACTATCCCCTTCCTTGGGAAACAAACTTTGAATTGGAGGATATGTGTACAACATTTCCTTCACCATATTCATTGGACATGATTTAGATCAAAGAAGCACTAAAGGTGATGGCAAGCCTAGAATTCATACAAGTCCAAACTTACGTTTGAGGACAAATGAGCTAAGGCAATTGATAATTCAAGTTGTCTAAAAACTTAACAATGAACTTCATTTAGAGACTCCAATGCATTCAAAAGAAGGAAATCAAGTTAATTAAAATATTATTCTATATAAATAAAGATTAGTGGACAAATTTGGAGCAAAGTGCAAATTGGGAGTAATTTCAACATCAGTTACTTGGTTAAACCCCGATGGAGTCCAAGCTCCCTCAATGCCTCAATTGCTTTGTTTTGTTCGTTTTTACTTGTTTTTCTTCATAATTATGAGGTGTTTTAAGTCATTAACACCCTAAAAATTTGTAATTAGGTCTTAGATGATCCTCTACTATAAATACTTCATATTTTGTATTCAAACACAACCTTTGATCAATTTCGAACCCTTCATCTCTTTGAGGGAAACTTTCAAATCTTATTTGATCTTTCTAAGATCTTAGGCAACTCTTCTAGAGTTCTTCAGTGATTACATCTGGGTTATCAATTACTTTGGTTGAGGTATTTATGTGTCTTCCAAATCAAGAGGATGGGTGATGAAGAATTTGCTTTATATGTCATTCTAATTGACCAAACCAAACCTTATTTGAAATTCTATTAACTTTGGTGTGAAATTTGATTTTGATTGAATTCTAAGAACATTTCAATTCAATAATCACATCAAACCTGTTTGACGACTAATTTGTTGTTTTTTAAATTTTAGTTTTCTATTAATTTTAGTCCTTATTTCATTAGGAGATCTTTCCATTGTGACTCCAATCAATATTTTATTGTTTTTCAGGTTTAGTAGTTTATTCCAATTAGGATTCTTAGAATACTTTAATAATAATTGTTAGAAAAGGATTATGTAACTTGTGTTGACTATGTATCATTTTTTATTATAAATAGGGCTATTGTTCGACTAACTTAATCAGATTATTATTGAATATAATTTGAGATTTGAGAGATTTTTCTATCTTCTTTGGTTCTTCTTAGAACTCTTGACTTATCATTCAACTAGCTCGATTTGTTTGTGGCGTCACCCTTTTAGAGATATTGATTCACACTTGAGAAACATCTTCATGTCAATATAAATTCAACCATCAAACTGTGTAATTGTTTAGGGAAATTTTTTATACTCGTGTTGAGTCTAACTAATCAAGAGCTAGGTTCACATCAGGATAGTTCATTAGGGTCAAAGGAAATGGGAGAACAAACTAAAACTCATGGAATGGCTCCCCAAAGAAATGACTAGACCATCACTTTTACTTTTCCTCAATTCACTCCTCTAACTATGATTCCCGAGACATAGTAGCTACCAACCCCTGAAGTGGCTTCCTTCCAACAAAAAGGTGAACCCTCCTCTGAGCTTGATAGTCATTAAGTTGTTACCTCGAATCTTTCTCAAAGGGATCAAAGGCAATAGCCTAGAGTCTAACATTCTTGTACTTGAAAATTTTTTGTATTTGTCTTTAGTATTTATCTAAGTATAAATTGCTTTATTTTATAAGTATAGAAATTGCCATGTATTGAATCCGAATGGTAAAATAATTATTAAAGGAACAATTAAAAAATTGTCACTTTGTTGATGAATCATGTAAGTACAATTCAAAATGAATCATGAAAACAACCAAGATCGGAACATACAAGTTTACAACCAATTGTTTAAGAGTAAAATTTAAGTAAATTCATAGCATTCCAAGTTCGGGCTATATCATTGTCATCCATATCTTTCAATTTGTTATCCTAGGAAATGATGTAATCGCCTTCCTAGGTAGGATCAAGCTTTTAGGAACCTTCTTGCCTACTAACTTCATTTTTGTACACCAAATTTCCTTGCTCTAAGTATTGCTTTAGAACTCTTTGATTATAATATCTTGCCAAGTTTCTTTTATATATAACTTCTCGTTCAGCCACCTTTTCTCTTTGTTTCTTCCAGCAAAACCAAATTCTTCACCAACTTTTGATTATTCCATTCTGTATCAAAAAGAACAATTTTAGTTAATGAACTTCCCACCTCAACTATGATCATTGCATCTATCCCAAAGCAAAGATTGGGGACTCTTTCATTCTGGAATTTGGGGTTTCGATAAGACCACAAAGCACTTGAAAGTTCATTAATCCATTTTCTCTTCATTGAATCTAATCTCTTCTTTAATCCTTGAAGGATAATGCAATTTTCTACTTTGGCTAACCAATTTGATTGTGGATGACCAACTAAAGTGAATCTATAATCTATCTTCATGTCATTACAAAAGTCTTGAAATTTTGTAGCTTCAAATTGCTTTCCATTGTCAGTGATTAAAACTTGAGGAATGAAAAACCAGGTGACTACATCTTCCCAAAAAAAAAAATTTTTTGACCTTCGGGCGGTTATAGTTGCTGGAGGTTTGGTCTCGATCCACTTAGTGAAATAATCAATAGCAATTATCAAGAATTCCCTTAGTCCCGAAGCCCTTGGGAATGGTCCTGAAACAAGATATAACAATTATAATGATTTATGATTTAAGAATCATAATAAATCTCAATAAAAAGAAAAGTACCTAGAAGATCTATTCCCCATTTATGAAATGGAATTGGAGTGCTTAGAGCACTTAGCTCGGTTTGTGGCAAATGATGAACATTATCACAAATTTGACTTTTATTGCAAGACCTAACTAGTAACAATGAATCTTCTTCAATGGAAGGCCAAAACTATCCCGTTCACCTTACCTTTTGGGTAAGGGATCAGGAACAAGATGAAAACCACAGATCCCCAACACATTTGAGCAAAGTCCAATAATAAGATCTGTAGTATAATTGATCATTCATAAGTTTTGATCTTTCGAGCCTCTTCTGAATCTTCAAGAAGACTTCCTTTAAAAATATAAGGAGGAATTTAATAGTATTTATGTTATAAAAATATAATAGCCTTCTTCAGAAGTAACACATTTGAGCAAAGGTTAATAACAAGATCTACGGTATAATTGATCATTCATAACGACATTTTTGGAAGATGTAGTTTTGATCTTTCGAGCTTTTTCTAAATCTTCAAGAAGAATTCCTTTAGAAATATATTGAGGAATTTATTAGTATTTATGTTATAAAAATATAACAAAAAAAATTTATGAATGATACATTTTGATGGAGGCCTAGCACCATCAATACCTCATGGACCTATCACAAGGGCACGAGCAACCAAGATGAGGAAAGCTTTGGTTACATATCTCTAAGAGAAGGAAGAACAACTTGACTTTGAAGTCATTTTAGAAGCAACCAAATTAGATGATGAATGTGTGATCAAGAAGTTATGGAATGTATCAAAAAATTGAGGGGATTGTAAGCTACATTTCCAGCTAAGAAAGCATCCAAAATGATAAGGGATAAATATAGACCGAGTTGCTACAGTAACAAAACTGCTACAGTAACCGAATAGCTACAGTACTTTCCGTTTTGGTTCATTTGTTGTCATTTTATTTCTTACATAGTTAAGGGCTCTTTTATGCAATTAAATGGCTGAACACTTGTATTAGGGTTTTGGCTAGCCAAAACACTATATATAGCCTTTTTCTTGTAAGAAAATGGAGCTCTTTGATAATCAAAAATATTTTCTCCACACATTTGTGTGTTTGAACAAGACTTAGGTCTTTTATGTGAGATTCTTCCAAGACTCTTCTAGGGTTCTTAGAGAATTACACTAGTGGCAATCAATTACTAAGGGATTGGGGTGTTGATTAGTCTTCGAAATCAAGAAGGTGGTTGATGAGAATCCTTTTCATACGTCACTCTAACTAATCCAAAAATAAACCGTAGATGAAATCCTTTCTTCTTGGTGTGGTTTGTGTGTTGCAAGAATCACATCACATTCATAAATATATTTCACGATAGGTATATTTACTATAGGAAATAAGAATCAAGTATATTTACTAGCATGATAACAATGCAATTGATAGATTTATCATTCAAATGTTGAATCCAAGTTCCATCAATATGAGTTCCTTTCTTCAATTTAGATTAAAAATCAATTTCTGCATTATCCTTTCAGAGAAAATGGTCCAATTTCAAATATTTGAATTGATTAGTATATTTATTAGCTTCTGCTAGTTACTTTGCATATTATCCTCCTGAGCCTCATACTCTCCATTTATGTGATGATAATCATGGAAGGAATGAGGCTTCAAAGGATCAACATTTCAAGTGTGAAGAAAGCTTGAAGACATTAATGTTCAAGCATAAAGAGCAACTTGATTTGAAAACCAATTTTAAGATGGAAAATTTTGATGAAATTAAAGAAGCTTTAAAGTCTTGGATTATAACATCAATGTGGGGGTTGGAGAGCTTCATTTTATATCAAGAATATATCCAAGATGTTAAAGGATCAAAACTACATGAAAATTTGATGAAATGGAGCCAAAAAATGCACAAAAGTGTTGGAGAAAATTCACATCCGGCCCCTACCAAAAGCTATTTGAATCTTGCCATTTTCCGTGCCAAAATAGCCTAAAACAGAAGCTATCAGGTGCTCTGTCTGGAGCCAAGTTGCTATAGAACTTTGCTTTTGATATTTGTTTTTATTGTAATTTTTGTTTGGTTTAAGAGGTATTTTATGTCTTTTGACCCTAAACAAGAATTATTAGATTAGATTAGAGTTGAAATATTATAAATACATCGTTATTATGTAATTCAAACAACTCTTTTATCAATTACAAACACATTTTCTCTTTGAGAGACAAAATTCCAAGATCAAACTTGATCTTCTTAGTGAGTTCGTAGGCAACTCTTCTAAGGTTCTTACGTGACTACACAAGGGATATCAATTACGTTTGGTTAGGGTATTGATGTGTCTACCAAATCAAGAGGATGGTTGATGAAGATTATGCTTCATACTTCATTCTAACCAACCTAAAACAAACCTTTTGATGAAATCCTTTCAATTGATGTGTTTTGATGAATCTTCCTTTTTAAGAAATCACATCATTATGTCTCCAGGTCACAACTGAGAATTTGTTTTCACAAGGAGATTTGAAATATGAAGACTTTCAACAACTCTTAATCTAGCAATTAAAGCTTCAAATTCAAACTCATTATTACTAATTGGAAATTCATACTTTTAAGAATAGGCAAAACGAGTGCCTTCAGCTAATTAAAATGAACCCCGCACCCTCTGAAGAGTTATTAGTATGTAAACTCCAATGATTTGTGCATATTTAAGCTAAGTTTATGTCTCTTTTTATGTCATTAATTTAAGTAACTTAGCTTAATTATGCTAATT
>JAWZTD010019829.1:0-19057 GCA_035221335.1 Echites panduratus
TCAATTGTTGATACATTCCATAACTTCTTGATCACACATTCATCATCTAATTTGATTGCTTCAAAAATGACTTCAAATTCTAGATGTTCTTCCTTCTCTTGGAGATATGTAACCAATGCTTTCCTCATCTTGGTTGCTCATCCCCTTGTGATTGGTCCATGAGGTATTGATGGTGCTAGGTCTAAAATCAAAAATTTTCTTTGACCACAGGGTGTTTGAAAAAATACCTATCATCTATTTCTTTGATTTCTAAGTATCCTATCACTTTAGTTGTGTTGAATGATCTATGATCTAAACTCTTTGGTTCTTGTAAGTGTATTCCTAGTTGACTATTTGATTAAATTGTGTTGATTACTTGGTATCTTGCCTTGGTGATTGACATTGTCTTTTGAATCAATTAAGAACTTCCAAAATAGTTTGAGTCAGATAAAAGGCTTGAGTGGTGACTTTGAAAGAGTGAAGAAAAAGCCATTAACAAGAGTAAGTGAGGATGTTGAACAAGGAAGCTTCTGCTTCATCATAAGCAATGGTTGTGGGTGAAGAAAATGGACGGTATGCTTTTCTTTCGAAGAAAATGAGGAAGATGTCAAGGGAAATGTCAAGGGAAGTGTCAAGAGACCTTTCTAACAATATTAATGAGTTGAGGGACTTTAATGCAAGATAGGAGCAAGCAGAAGTAATGGTGAACAGTAATAAGATTTATCCTCAACCTGTTTCGAGAAATCAACTACCTCAAAGAGGAAAAGGAAGGGGACATCGACAAAGAGCAATATGAAGAGGTTGATAGTAATGAGAGGGATTATGAAGCTGAGTATAATGACGAGAGACCAAACAGGTAAAGAAGGGATAATGACATTGACAAAAATCTGGGAAGTATCAAGCTAGTAGTGTCATCTTTCTATGCAGGAGATGATCCAAATGCCTATTTGGATTAGGAAAAAGGCATAAATTCCATATTTGAATGCTATAGATTTTCTAAAGAAAAGAAACTCAAGTTGGCCATCATTAGGTTCATGGATTATGCCATTGTATGGTGGGATCATTTGGTAATTGCAAGAAGAAGGCAGTATGCTCCACCTATTAAGACCTGGGAAGACATGAAAGTGCAACTAAGGAATAGATTTGTGCCTAAACATTACCAAAGAGACCTTCATCAGAAGCTCCAAACACTCTTAGCCAAGGTACCAAGAGTGTGTATGGTTATTATAAAGAAAGGGAAACCACAATGATAAGAAGCAATCTTGTCAGAGAGGAATCCGAGGAAACTATGGCAAGGTTTCTGAATGGCTTGAATAATAAAATAAGAGATATGTTTGAATTGCAACCCTATGATGACTTGGATGAAATGGTTCAAAAAGTTATCAAGATCGAACGACAAGTCAAGCATAGGAGATCACACTATGGGGAATCCTTTCAATTTTCAAGCCAAGGAAGTTTAGCTAACAATACTACAAGTTCATGGCCTAGGAGGGAGCAAGGAGTGGCCAAACCTACCACCAAGGAGGAGTCATCCAAACCAAAGGTGAATGACACCAGCTGCACATTTGGAGATTAAGGTAAAACTCAAAACCCTCCTAATAGAGCTAGAGATGTCAAATGTTTTAAATGCCATGGTTTTGGACATTGTGCACCCGAGTGCCCGAACAAAAGGGTTATTATCATGATTGATAGGATAATGTGGAGTCTTGTAGTGAGAAGAAGGAAGAAGATTGGAGTGGAAATTGCGGTGAAGCAAATGATGGTGTTGAAAATGATCTTATTGATTGACAACTCCATATGATGATTAGAAGAGTCCAAAGTACTCAAACAAAAGAGGAATATGATATTCAAAGGGAGAATTGATTAAAGGGAAACTATGTAGTTTGATTGTGGATAGTGGGAGTTGTGTGAATGTTACAAGTAGACATATGGTGGATAAATTGAAATTCCCATGCATAGATCATCCAAAACCGCATAGAGTACAATGGTTAAATGATAGTGGTGAAGTGAAAGTGGGAAATAAATTAGAATTCTTTTTCTATGGGAAAGTATAGCTTTGAAGTGTTATTCGATGTGGTACCCATGCAAGCAACATATTTGTTACTTGGAAAGCCATGACAATATGATAGGAAGGTGACTTTTGATAGCTTCAAGAACAAATATACACTTGAATTTGGAGGTAAGTGGATTCATTTGAATTCAATAAAACGACATGAGGCTTATGTGGATCAAAAGACACTTCTTGAAAAGATGAGAGAGTTTTATGAGGAAAAAGAAAAGAAGTTGAGGGAAAGCAAAATGAGAATGGATTGAAATTGAAAGAAAAAGGGACGAGAGGAAATGAAAGAGAGAAAGCTGAAACAAGCTATGAGAGGTGAGAAGACAAAAAGGAAGAGATAGAAAGGAAGAGTGAAAGGAAAGTGTGCATTTATACAAAAGAAGTAAATGTAACAGAAGCTTTTGTGAGCATGAGGCCTATGGAATTAGTTATTATTCAAGCCCTTGTTGATCTCTTCTTCTAATGAGTCAAACAATTCTTGTCCTAGTACTATTGATTCTCTGTTGCAGGAATTTTGAGGATGTCTTTCAAGATTAACTACCTAAGGAGTTACCACCAATTCTTGGGATTGAGCATCAAATTGATTTGCTTCCAGGTGCACCTCTTCCAAATAAGCCCGGAAGAAACCAAGAGCTTTAATGACAAGTGGAGGAACTCCTAGAGAAACGATATGTGAGAAAAAGTTTGAGCCCATGTACAGTGCCATTACTTCTTGGGCAAAGAAATATGGGACATGGAGAATGTGTGTTGATTGCTGAGCAATCAACAAAATAAATATAAAATATCACTTCTCCATTCCTCGTTTAGCAATCAACAAAATAAATATAAAATATCACTTCTCCATTCCTCGTTTAGATGATATGCTTGATGAATTAATTGGAAGTGTTTGTTTTACTAAAATTGACTTGAAAAGTGGTTACCACTAAATTAGAATGAAGGAATGTGATGAGTGGAAAAATGCTTTCAAAACAAAGCATGGTCTTTATGAGTGGATGGTCATGCCTTTTGGGCTCACAAATGCACCAAGCACTTTTATGAGGTTAATGAACCACATTCTTAAGAATTATACTGGTAAGTTTGTTGTGGTGTATTTTGATGACATCTTAGTTTATAACAAATGCTTGGACGATCATGTCGAACACTTGAGATGTGTGTTTCAAATCCTTAGAAGTGAAAAACTTTATGCCAAGTTGAAAAAATGTTCCTTTTGTTTACCTAAAGTGATTTTTCTTGGTTATATTGTTTCTTCTAATGAAATTCATGTTGATGAGGAGAAAGTAAAAGCAATCAAGGAATAGTCCACACCTAATAGTGCAAGTGAGGTAAGAAGCTTTCATGGTTTGGCATCATTCTATAGAAGATTTGTTCCCAACCTTAATACCATTGTAGCTCCACTCACTGAGATTATTAAGATAAAAGACAAATTTAGTTGGGGAAAAGAGCAAAAAAAAGCTTTTAAAATGTTAAAGTCTAAGTTGGCTAATGCCCTTATTCTTTTTTTAACTGATTTTTCAAAGGTTTTTGAAATCGAGTGCGACACTTCGGGGTTGGGGATTGGAGAGGTGCTTTTGCAAGATGGAAAACCTTTAGCATATTTTAGTGAAAAGTTTAGTGGACCTACCTTGAATTACTCTACTTATGACAATGAATTGTTTGCTTTAGTTAGGTCACTACAATATTGGCAACACCACTTGTGCTCATAGGAATTTGTCATTGACATGGATCATGAATCCTTTAAAACATCTCAATGGCCAACAAAATCTGAGTAAGAGACATGCTAACTACGTGGAATTCATAAAGATGTTTCCCTACTTCATCAACTACAAACAAGGTAAAGAAAATTTTATAGTAGATGCACTATCAAGAAAGTACACTTGACTCTAAATTGCTTGGAATTGAGTTCATAAAAGAGTTGTATGTGGATAATGATGATTTCAAAAGTTCGTATGTTGCTTGTAAAAAGAATTCTTGTGAGAAGTTTTACTTGCATGAAGGATATTTGTTTAGAGAGGATAAGCTATGTTTATAAATGTTCCTTGAGAAATTGCTCGTTGTGGAAAGTCATAGTGGTGGCTTAATGGGACATTCTGGAATAACAAAAACTTTGACTGTTTCGAAAGATCATTTTTATTGTCCTAGCATGAAAAAAGCTGTGGTTAGAGTTTGTGAAACATGCATTGTGTGCAAAAAGGTAAAATCCACTCTCAAATCTCATGGTTTTTATATGCCTTTACCTATCCCTGAAGCTCCTTGGGAAGATGTGTCAATAGACTTTGTGCTAGGCTTGCTAAGAACAAAGTGGGCTAAAGATTCAATTTTTGTGGCTATGGATAGATTTTTTAAAATAGCACATTTTATAGCATGTTCTAAGATTGATGATGCCACTAATGTAGAAAATTGTTTTTTCAAAGAAGTGGTAAGACTCCATGGAATTGCAAAAACAATTGTGAGTGATAGAGATATAAAGTTTTTGAGTTTCTTTTGGAAGGACTTGTGTGGAAACCTAGGTACAAAATTGTTATTTTCCACAACTTGTCATCCACAGACAGATGGATAAATACAGATGGTCAATCGGACTCTGGGAACTATGTTAAGGGCCATTATAACAAGGAATTTGAAATCCTGGGAAGATTGTCTACCATTTGTTGAATTTGCATATAATAGATGTATTCATTCTTCCACACATTTCTCTCCTCTCGAACTAGTTTAATCCTTTGACTCCTTCTTGATCTAACTCCTTTACCTTTAAATGAGATACATAGTCTAGATGGTCCAAAGAAGGTAGATTTGATTAAGCAACTTCATGCAAAAGCAAGGGAGAACATCTAATTGCAAAATAAAAGACATGCACAACAACGTAATAAATTGAGGAAAGTGGAATTTGATATTGGAGATTGGGTATGGATACACTTGCTCCACATGCTCAGAAGTCCAAGTTCGAACCAAGGGACGATGGTCCATTTCAAGTGATTGAGAAGAAAAATGACAATGTATACAAAGTGGACTTGCAAGGTAAGTATAATGTTAGTCCTACTTTTAATGTACTCGATTTGTCTCCTTTTGATATAGATGAAGCAGATTTGGGATATGCTTCCAAACACAAAACCATACAAACCACTAAACTTAGAAGATAGTACAACTAAACAAAACAAAGTGTGAAAAAACATAACCAACAAAGAACTCATTACCACACTTGGATTTGAAGTAATCATTACCTTTGTAATGCTGAACATAAAATGTGGCCTCCTCAGATCCAGATTTTCAACTGCATCATCTATAATCCTTAACCCTAGTAGCTACAATCATTGATATGATCTTAGATGGGTCTGAGACCACTTGATGTGATTCTCAAATTTAGAAACTCTCTTTGGTAAGGAAATTTGAATGACCTAGGGTTTGTTTTTAGTTAATTAGAATGACCTATAAGATGAATTCTCATCAACCATCCTCTCGATTTGGAAAACTAATCAATACCTCAACCAAAGTAATTGAAAGCCCAAATGTAATTCTACAAGAATCCTAGAAGAGTTTCTGTAGAATCTCACATGAAAGACCAAATGGTCCTATATCTAGCACTCACAGTGCAAAGAAGAAATGTTCAACATTCAATTTTTATTCATGGTTAATTGATTGTCTTTGGAATACAAGATGAAGGCTTATTTATAAGCCAAAACCCTAACTACAAAATTCTGAAATTTAATTTGCACAAAGCTCTTGAACAACGAAAGAATTACAAGCTGGGAAATGGAAAATCAAACTAAAGTTGTTGCTAGAACCTGGAGCATCCGGTGCAGGTTGGGAATGGCTTGGGCTGCTTCTGCTGGAGCGTTGCTTGGTTGCTTAGGCTGCTTAGCGGCCGGATGGCCGGTTACAAGCATCGGACAGACAGCTTCAGTGCATGTTTCTTCACCTTTTTCTCTCCATTCTAGCATGCCATATTATGTTCTTCATTCCATGTCTTCATGGCATGTTTTTAGCTTGAATTTGATGACTTTAATCCTTCAAAGATGAGTCATTCAACCACTCCTTCATTCCATAATCTCCATCATGCCTTTAGGGTTTTCCAAACATGGTTTTCAAGTTCAAATTATTACACTCCAATGAGCCCAATGTCTTCATTTCTTCTTCAAACTTGAATTATTAAGCTTTGCATGCCTAAAATCTTCCATAAATGACGTGTTTAAAATGAACTTCCTTTGATGGCATCCCTTTGTTGTCAATCAAAGTTTGAGTAGCTCCTATTATTCCTTCATCCTCCTCACTTCAAAAAGATTCGTCCTCAAATCTTCTATTCCTACATTGAGAAAGAACGATCACCGGCATGGATTGAATTCATAAAAATAATACTTACCACATAGCTCGATGCTATCAAAGGTTTGATAGATATCTAACACCATGGAAGTTATAACACAAAAAGCCTTACCATTCTTTCCTCCTAAGGTGGTAATCTATCTTTCCTTGATATTTGTATTCCTTCTCAACAACAGGAAATTTGTTAGTAGAAATAACTTAGACAAGGAATACTTTTCACCTTAAGCACAAAATGAAAACATTTAAAGCACAAATAGAAAATCCTAAAGGTTGATGTCCACAGAAGTATTAAACAAAAGGCAATTAAGAATTGAATTAATGCATGTTAAGCATCAAGAAACAATTTCTTCCCAAAACAAACACATACCTTCCATCAAATTTATAAAGCATATGTATATAGTGAACAAAATATGATTCTCACATATGCTAGAATCCACATGATCATCAAGATGGTTAACATTATCTCATAGAAAGTTAGAAAATGTTCCAAGAATCTCAACAACTCTCCATATTAGGCATGAAACAAAATTCTTAACATCATGTCATTATTCCACCCTACATGCCAAATAGAGATCAAACAAAAGAAGTTCATTTCAATTTCAATACGAAATTCATCAAGCTCATCAAAGAACAAATTCTTATCATAAAACATTCCTTCATGAGGTTGCAACAAGTCTCCCCTAAGAAACATAAGCTTCTTTTTCATATGTAGTCCCGAAACATGCTTTTTAAACAAGAAATCCAAGATCCTGGGACTAACATATGTCTCAATTTTCATATCATGATTCTCAAAATACAATAACTTAATGAATTCATTGTGGTTGTAACATTCAAGGCATATAACATCCATCCAAGACATATTACCATGACATTCATAAGCAAAGACTGAGAATCACAAGAAGAACTTCAAACCAAGCATTCATATTGTTATCAAAATAATGAAGTTTCTCAACTTCCCTAAAATTCAAGTTTACAACAAGACAACACGACATGCTTCACCAAAAATCTCTAACAAATATCTATTTTCAAGAGGTATGTACCTCTTCCTCAAATAAATCATCATAAAGTACATCTCAAACAAGTTAGACCTATAATATACAATGAGTATGCACTTTGGAGAACAACGATATAAATATCTTCCAAGAGTCACAATATCAAAGCTCCATAAAACTATATTATCCAAAACACACTTAGAGTTTCCACTCATGTGGATTGCAATGATAAGCTTCCCCATGTAAGTTAAGCAATTCAAAGCATAGCAATGGATCATCATGCTCTTACCATGAATTTCAATGATCAACAAGTCATATGGAATTCTGAGGCATTATTAAAGCATTTCCATCAAACAAATAATTGTCATGCTCATAGAATTCAATATAAAAAACTTGTTTTGAAACTTGAAGCCCAAAACCATAAAAGTACCATGTGTTATCAAGTACCACTATACCAAAAATCCAAAGTACTCGATGGTCCAAATGAAACTTGGATATTCTACTCATGGATGTTTCAAAGTTGTGCTTCAACAAGAAATCCAAGTACCAAGCACAAGACAATACCTTCAATCCATTCCCATGTTCCTCAATGGTTAACAAGTTGTATGTAAAATTCATGTGCACAAATAAGACATTTTTCCCAAGCAATGGTTCAATATGCTCATAGAATTTAACATATTTAACCTGTTTTGAAGAATTAAGCATAAAACCACAAGCAAGCTCTTTCACAAATGGTTTCCTAGCAAGTTCAAGATGTGGCATTTCATTCAAAGGACACTTAGAAACACACATCTTATCCCCACTAGTCAAGATCATCTTGCTTTGAAGGTCCAACAAAAGCACCTTGCTCACAACCACCTCAAGTAGGTTCAAAATCAATTTAGTTCACATAAGACTCCTTTACAAAAATAAAGTCCATGAAAGCTGTAACAAGACTTAAAGAAGTACAAGACATGCTTTCTACAATCAAGGAATCATTATGTTTAAGAAATTCAAATATGGCATTTTGCTTGAAAACATAATATATAGGCAAGGAAAATATTTTTCGTGATCAAATTTCAACAATTGTTCACCAAGAGTAGATATGAGAGTGTACCATTGTAGCATCTTACTTACTCTCACATCATCATGGAAAAATTTTCTCTTGAATACCCTTGAAGGTCCTGAAATTTTGAAACAATGATATAAGAAAAAGAATAGTTAGGAATGGAAGTCTTCTTAATAGCACTCTCACTCTTTTAGTCTTTTGCACAAAACTATCATTTTTCTCACTCATTGATTTTCCTTTAATAGCATTCTCACTCTTTTCTTATTTCTCTTCCTCACTCACATTTTCAAATTCATCTTTTTTCCCCTCTTGTTTTTTTTCCACATGAGCTCTTAACCTCCTTTGCACCTTTGTTTTTCTATTCAAGCTCACTCTCTTGTTCATTTTCATTGTCTTGCCCCTTAATTTCATTTTCTTTTTCATTGTAGCTCATTCTTTTCTTCCCTCATTTCTTTTTCATTTTCATTTTTCCTCTCATGCTTAGTTGAGAAATCTTCTTTCTTTACACTTGTGTTCCTCTAGGATTTGCCTTTTGTTCTCTACTTCTTGAATATCCACTTCACTTTTAGTAACTTTCAACTTTTGCTCCTTAGTTTGGACTTTTCTTTCTTCAAGTGTCTTTCAAAACAATTGGCCTTGTAAACCATGTCCTCAAGACAAGTATATCGGTGTTTCTCAATTATTTCACCAATATCTTTATTCAAGCCATTAAAGAGTCTAATCATTTTAGTCTCTTCACTGTCCTTTAGGTTATCTCTCGTCATTGCCATCTCCAGTTCCTTATGGTACTCTTTCACACTCATGGAGTCTTGAGTAAGAGTTCTCAACCCTGCTTCTTCATATTGGTGGCTTGTCACAAACGTCTCTCTCATCCTAAGCTTCAAGTCTTCCCAAGTAGAGATGGTTAGCTCCCAAGCTTCTACATTCACCCTCTCTTAAGTCTCATTTCCAATAGGTTCCAATATGTTAGAGCATGGCCCTTGTGATTCTCAACAATCAACTTCATCTTCTCTTCCTCCAAGTAGTTATAAGATTTTGGATCATCCAATAAATAGAAATGTGGAATAGTCATAGGATGGCTTCCAATTTGTATATCATAGCAGCCACTTCTTCCATATCTTCTTCATTGGCATATTGTTCTTCATCATCATATTCTTGTTCAGATTTCCTCCTAGATGAATTCACTTGCCCTCCTAGATGAATTCACTTGTCACCTCCTTCTATCCACTTCTCTATATGGTAAATACTCCATTGAAAAACATGGTTTTGACGTCTCCCATCTTTCTCCATAATATAATGCTTGAGATGATCTTCTAGACATGTTTGACCTATAAAATCAACAAACAAGAAAGATAGGAAATGTATATCCTCACCTTGCCCTCTTGTATGTCACTTAAAAATTCTTTTACACACTCAATCAGACTCACCACTCATGCCTTTTTACCGCTCAAACTCTTCTCTAAATCCTTATTAGATTCACCACTTGCAATGCAAAGTCACTTAGTCAAGGATACCGAGTAATCATACAAATTCAAGCAATGATTAATAAGAATCCAGCCAAAGAGTTTAAGATGGGTCACTCAATTCAAAGCAAGTGATAAAACTACTAGGAGTCAAAGAAATTGTCGTTCAGGCATTTCATTAAACTCTTAGAGATCAAGAAATGTGAACAAATTTCCCTTACTAATTTAAACTGACTTCATGCCTCTTTGATCACAAATTTTCTACAAATAACAATCAAATATAGCTCCAATCTTCCTCAATCAAATATTTGAACAATAAGCACAAGAATTTCCAAACTCAAATTGTCACTGATTCTTTTTTTTTTTTTTTTGCAAAGAGATAGATGATTGAAGAAGAACAAACACTTAACATATAAAATTAGTTGGATAGAGTTAAGCAAAACAAACACAAACAAACATATGTTCATAAGATTTCAAACAAGAAAATTATGATCATAGCACAAACAAGAAAGCAAATAAAGAAAATCAAACCTTAGATGAAGAACCAAAAGCTCTTATACCAAATAATATGATCCCAGATGGGTCTAAGACCACTTAATTTGATTCTCGAATTTTGGAACCTCTTTCTGGAGAGGAAATTTGAAACTCATGACACAAAGGATTTCACCTAGGGCTTGACCTATGAGATGAATTCTCATCACCCATCCTCTTGATTTGGAAGACTAATCAATACCTTTGAAAAACCTAAGAGGGGTGAATTAGGTTTTTAGAAACTTTTTCCTAAAACAAATTTAAAAGCTCTTTTTATGAATTTGAAAGTTATATAGGTTTAGACAATTTATCAAACACTTGGAATGCAATAAATTTCATACAATGAAATTTAACAAGATACAATAATGAAAGCAATAATCCAACAAGGAACATAAGGATTTATAGTGGTTCAACCCACCCTTGTGAGTCTAGTCCACTACTTAAGGTTCTCTACCTTAAGATTTCACCCAAAGCCACTAATATCAATAAATCATACAAATCAAGGGTTACAAACCCAAGTTTAACAATCAATACAAACTAGGATAATCGCTTCCAAGGATTTTTTGTCACAAAGACAACCTAGTGCAAACCAAATCAAACTAGGATAACCCTCTCCAAGGGTTTTGTGTCACAAAGACAACCAAGCAAAAAACAAATACAATAAAAAGTAGAAATGACTTTAAAGAACACTTCCCTTGTGAGATGAATACAAATTAAGCCCTAGCAAATTCCCTTTGATGATTCTTGATGAAGAGTATGGAAATAATGGGACCCAAGTTGCTTTGCCTTCTTTCTCAAATGAATGTTAGGAATGTAAGCTTTGTGTCTCAGTTCTTATGTGAAAATATGGTTGAAGAGCCTTTTATATAAGAGAGAAATATTGTTCCTAATGACTATATTTAGCCAGATTTAGACTCTGAGGTAGATAGAAATGGAAGGCCCATTTTATGAAAATTTAAATCCAAAACTTGTCCAGTAGCGTTTTGGACTCTGATTTCAAAGTTTTTGACTGTCCATTTTTTTACATGAGCGTCCAAAAGTTTTCCTACATCATTTGCTGATATTAAATCACTTTTGAAGCTTAATCTCACTAAAGTGAACTATCCATTGGAGATAAAGTTATTTGTAAACATTTTTCATTTTCAAAACAACATATTTAAGAAACATTTTAATGCTCAAATAATAGTAAAGATCCTTTATCAAAATATCTTCTTGGTAATTTAAATAAATAAAACTATTTATAAATTATATTGAAAATTATTTTAAAGATCATTTTAAAATTCATTTTAAAATCAAGAATCATCAACGTAAGGAAGAATTGGTACAAAGATAAAACTAATTATCGAACCAATCTTCCTAAACTAGTTCTTTAGACTTGAAAAATCTTGAACTCTTGGAAGACTTCCTTATTAAGCACCACAAAACAAATGTTGAAGAACACTTTGATATATTCCAATCACCTACTAAACATCAAACTTTTGAATCTCATTAGTCATTAATTTTTTATCATCAAAATAAAGTTAATTAAAAGTATATTATGGCTTTCAACCTCCCCCTTTTTGATGATGACAAACCATGAGAAAATTAAGAACATAAATACATCAAGTTGAAGGATAAAAGTATATAAATCAAGTAAGCATAACTCCCCCTCAATATATCACCAAGTTAAGTTAAAGATAAACATTAAAAAGTAATTTAACTAGCCTAAAGGCCCAACCTACCTGCCTCCTTCCTTCCAAATGATGTGAGATATAGAAAGACATAAATAACACTAAACTCCCAATCACTTATAGAAGTAAAATTTTGATGTAGTTTCCTTTGTATTTTTAAGTTTCCAATCCTGAAAAAGTGTAGCAAGCATGCCTCAAGCAGTTCATATAGCACCCTAAACATTTAGTGCATCATATATATAAACCATAAGACTTATTTCAACTTCATGCATAACTATACCAAGTCATATCTATTTTAGCAGTGGCTCAAAAGCTTTGTAAAGATAGTCACAAAGTATCTCATTTAATAATATCAATTTTTAACACCAACAAAATATTTTTATTGCAACTAATCAAATACCAAAGACATAGTCAATAATTTAGGCAATTTAAACAATACAACCATAGCATAACAAAAATAATTTCCAATACCATAATCATTAAATTGACCTTCAACGCCACAATGCCAACCTAAACTAAGAAAATCAGAGATATAACAAAAATGTACCTTTCAGTGCCATTGTACCAAAAAAAAAAAAAGAAAGCAGTAATCAGTAGAAATCCATCAAAATCAAAACCACAAATTAGTAGGATTTTCTCCACTTTATGGCATAATCAAAAAAATAGAAATCAGTAGAATCAGAAGACATATGCATCAGCACAATCATTCAGAGTCATAGACATATGTATCAGCATAGGAGAGAGTTTCTTGATGCAGTCCAAGGGTCTTTAAAGTCTCTATCGGATCCTTTCGTAAAGAATGACCAGGTGAAACTGGCAGCTTTTGCTTCCCTTTGTCACTACATACTATAGTTTCAATATTCTTGAAGCGGTGCACAGTGTCACCTCTTCGAAGAGCGTCTAAACTAGCAACAATGTCATCGTCTATATCATCTTGTTCAAAGTGTCTGGAGAGCTTTCTTTTCTTTTCAACTAGAGAGGGAACTCACTCTCTCCATTGGAGTGACATCACTTCTATATTATATGTATAGTGTCTGTCAAAGTATCTAATGTTCATCCAAATCAAAGTTAAGGAATTTATCACAGCCCCACTGTATTCACCATTCAAAAGTTGAATATCATCACAAGTTTTAAACACATAGGTCAACAATCGGCCATACGAAAGGCTTCGATTCCTGGCTTTAATACTCCAAAGTATATGTTCAATGGCGATTTTTCCAAAATCCATAGACTTCCCACAGATAAGTAAATACATCAAATAAATATGCATATAATTCACAGTAGTTTTATGGTCATGATTAGTGACGATAATTTTGCTAACCAAAAAGTGAAGAAGACGATGCTTGGCCGAGTAAGATGTAGCAACAATTATGTCTTTGTCAGTAGCCTTCTCGAAAACAAATTTTTTTACAAAATCATCATAATTGAATTCACGATTTTTTGAGGCAATATTCATGCAATAATCAAAGTAGTCACCACCCACTACTCCAGCAACATCATTTATCAAGTCAGGTGTAATTTTCAAAACAAATCCTATTACTCTGGATGTCCAAAATTTTTTATTTTCATATTCCGTCAAGTTTGCATAAAATTCATAGAGATATCCACGTAATACTCATCACAAATTGAAAGCAAAGGATTCCAACCAATATTTTTAAACATGATCAATCTACTATTTTCAAAATCAGGTAACTCATCAAGTTTAACAAAAGCTCCAAGAATTACAGTTCTTTGCTCCTTTTTTAAAGAGTCGAAGGTAGCTTTAGCCTTATTGTCCACAAATCGACTGAAAGTTCTCCCCTTTCCACTCTTGGAGGCCACCATCCTGCCTTTGTTTTCACCATTTTTATCTTGACTTCAACCCATTTTAGTACCGAAGGCGGTACAAATCTGTGGCGGTAATGAGAAGAGCAACAGCATCGAAGGAAGAAAGGAAAGAAAGAAAATGGAAGAATAGAGAGAAGGAAGAAGAAAGAGAAATGAGAGAGAGAAAGAAAAAGAAGAAGAAGAAGAAAAGAAAGAAAAAGAAAGAGGAAAGAGGAAAGAGAAAGAAAAAAAAGAGGAACGATGTTTTTGGAAGTTTTATTTTTTTTAATATATAATATTTTAAATTTTTTTTTAGAAGAAGAAGAAGTAGAAGATTCTGGATAGTATGTTTTTTTTTCCAAAAATATAATATTTTTTTAAATTAAAAAAGAAGCCTCAATACGACAAAGTTTTGAAGCAAACGGGTTGACCCAAGGTGTAAATTTGAACAAAAACGGGTATATAAAAAAGCTTCTTAAATATGAAGGTCCAAAACTGATATTTTTTAGTCCGAAAATCAATTTTTGTGTCCATTTCACTACTCGAAGGTTTTTGGACTCTTCTTCCCTCGTAGAATGGACAGTCTATTTCTTCTTATTAGGGTCTGAACCTGTATTGCCCAAACTCATTTTCTTCAAAGAGAAAGAACAAATTAGTCATGGAATTTTGAGATACCTAAAGCCTTTCTCAGTCTTGTACATCGATCCTCGGACAATGGTTTAGATAAAATATCAGTAATTTGCTCATTTGTACATATATACTTAACGGAAATATCACCTTTTTCGACATGATCTCCAAAAAAATGATGTTAAATATCAATGTGCTTAGTGCGAGAGTGTTGAACGAGATTTTTTGAGAGATCAACAGCACTAGTATTGTCATAAAAAATTTGAACATGCTCGAAATTAAGACCATAATCAAATAGAGTGTGCTTCATCCAAAGCCCTTGTGCACAATAACTAGTCGTTGCTATATACTCGGCTTAGGTAGTTGAAAGTGAAATACATGCTTGTTTTTTACTATGCCAAGATACTAGAGATCCACCTAAATATTGACAAGTTCCCCTAGTACTCTTTCTTTCGCCTTTGCAGCCCACAAAGTCGGCATCGAAGTATCCGATTAAATCAAAGGTCTCGGTTCTAATGTACCATAAACCATAATCACAAGTTCTCTTGACATATCTAAGGATACATTTAACAACACGAAGATGAGATTCATTAGGACACGATTGAAATCTAGCACACAAGCATACAATAAACATGATATTAGGCCTACTAGCAGTTAAATAAAGTAATTTAGGTACCTACCTTTATATTTGCTTTCATCTACCTTTTTAAGCATTTCATTTTTATCCAGCTTGATAGATGTACTTATAGAGTATTACCAATGACTTTTGCTTCAGTCATCCCGAATCTTTTAAGAAGCTCTCTTGTATACTTTGCTTGACTCATGAAAGTTCCTTCACTTGTTTGCTTGATTTGTAATCCAAGAAAGAAATTTAATTCTCCCTTCATGCTTATCTCAAATTCATCTAGCATAATAAGTGAGAAGTCCTTGCACAAAGATTCATTCGTAGCACCAAATATGATATCATCAACATATATTTGAACAAGTAAAATATCACCAACTTCGTTGAACTTAATAAAAGGAGTTGTGTCAACCTTTCCGCTTGAAAAACCTTTTTGAATAAGAAAACTACTTAATCTTTCATACAACTCTCTACAAGCCTGTTTAAGACCATATAGAGCTTTTGTAAGCTTGAAAACATGATTTGGAAATCGTTCATGCACAAAACCAGGTGGTTGTTCAATGTAAGCAGCTTCTTCGATAAAGCCATTTAAGGACGCACTTTTGACATTCATTTGATAAAGTTTGAAACCTTTAAAGAATGCAAAAGCTAGCAACATACGAATAGACTCTAATCTAGCAACGGGGGAAAAAGTCTCGTCATAATCAATGTCCACTTCTTGATTGAATCCTTGAGCAACCAATCTAGCCTTGTTTCTAATAACCTTCCCATCCTCATCTAGTTTGTTTCGAAATATCCATTTGGTACCAACGATGGGATGGTTCTTAGGTCTTGGCACCAAATGTTAAACTTGACTTCTATCGAATTGATTTAATTCATCTTGCATGGCTATAATTCGAAAAGAATTATCAAGAGCCTCACCAATGGTCCTTGGCTCAATATAAGAAAGTAAAACAAGATTATCAATAAAATTTCTCCTAGTTTTTACCCCTTGCAATGGTGATCCAATAATCAATTCTTTGGGATGATGAGTGGCAAACTTCCAATGATGCGATTCTTGCACTTGAAAGTTAACCCAACATTCATCCAATGTCACACCAAAAAAAAAAGAAGAATTCATCTAGGGTTTATTCTTGGGAGTAGTTAGAATGGCCTATGAGAATCAACTCCCATCAACCATTCTCTTGATTTGGAACACTATCCAACACCCTAATCCCTTAGTGATTGAAAGCCCTAGTGTAATTCTCTAAAAACCCAAAGCGAGTGTCACAAGAATCTCACAAGATTTAGCATAAGAGTGCAAGAAGGTTTTCTTCATTTGAAAGTTGAATGAACATTAAATTATTGTTCTTACACTAGTTATAGAGTTTTTTATGCAAGCCTTTCTTAGCAAATAAGTTTATTAGGAAACAATTACAAAAGGATCTATAATTTATACAAAATAAGCAATTAAAAATACTAAGTGACCTCCAAGTCATAGCTGGAATGTCTGGCAACCGGCGTCGGATGGAAAGAGGCAGGCGTCGGATGGTGGTGGCAGGATGGAGCACCGGACGGCTACTGGAATGTTGGTGATGTTGGAGAGGGGTGATCTGGTGCCGAACAAGTCTGGTTAAGCTCCGGACAAGTCTGGTCAAGCACCAGACAGTGTTATTTTTCTAGCTTTCCTTTTTGTTTTTGCTACTTTCTTTCCTTTCCGTTTTGCAGCTTCTTTGCTTAACTTTGTGGTATGTTTTAGACATGATTCCATGTGTCTTGGTCTTCCAAAGATGTTATATTCCATAGCCTTCTTGTTACACATTCATCTTCAAACTTAGTGGCCTCAAAGATGGCTTCAAAATCAAGTTGTTCTTCCTTCTTTTGGAGGTGTGCAATGAAAGCTTTCTTCAACTTGGATGCTCGTGCTCTAGTAATCGGTCCTTTAGGGACTGAGGGAGCTTGGTCTATATTATTCCCCGTCTCCTTGGAAGGATTTGTTCTGTAATCTTCGCCATCTATATCAAAAGGGGATAAGTCACTTACATTGAAAGTTAAGCTAACATTGTACTTACCTTGCAAGTTGACTTTGTAACCGTTGTCGTTGACTTTCTCAACAACTTGAAAAGGCCCATCTCCTATTGAATCAAGATTTGTCTTCCTTGCTTGAGGGAACCTTTCCTTCCTCAAGTGAATCCACGCCCAATCTCCAATCTTGAAATTGACTTTTCTTTTACCTTTTGTTATGATGGTGAGCACTCTTTTGGTTTTGCAATTGTATATTTTCACTTGCCTTGGCTTGCATTTGCTTGACCAATTCTTCCTTTTTACGCCCATCTAAACTTTGCAACTCATTCAAAGGTAGAGGAATTAAATCCAAGGGAGTTAATGGGTTAAAGAAATACACCAACTTAAAAAGAGAAATGAGTAGAAGAATGCACACAACGATTATATGAGAATTTAATAAATGGTATACAATCTGCCCATGATTTTAAATTCCTTATGATTATAGCCCTTAACATTGTAATCAAGGTTCTATTGATGACCTAGGTTTGTCCATCCGTTTGGGGATGGCACGTCGTCTTAAACAACAACTTGGTTGCCAAAGTTCCCCATTGCACCTTCCAAAAATGACTTAGAAACTTGGTATCCGTATCGCTTACAATGTTTCTAGGAATGCCATGTAGTCTAACCACTTCCTTGAAAAACAAGTTTGCAATATTAGTGGCATCATCTACCTTAGAACTGCCATGAAGTTTGCCATCTTTGATAACCTATTAACTACCACAAAAATAGAGTCCTTACTCCTTCTAGACCTAGGTAATCCCATTACAAAGTCCATAGATACATCCTCCCAAGGAGCATTAGGAATAGGTAAGGGCATATACAAAACATGTGGTTTCAGGGTAGACTTGGCCTTCCTACATGAAATGCAAGTTTCACAACCTTAATCACATCCCATTTCATGTGTGGCCAATAGAAGTGTTCCTTCAAAGTAGCCAAAGTTTTAGTTATGCCAAAGTGTCCCATTAATCCTTCCCCATGACTTTCAATAACAGGCAATCTCCTCAATGAACACTTAGGAATACGCAACTTATCTTCCCAAAACAATTTCCATCATGCAAGTAAAATTTATCATAAGCAAATTTACCACATACATCAAACATACTTTTAAAATCCTCATCATCTTTATACAACTCTTTCAAAAATTCAAAACCTAAAAATCTAGCACCAAGGGTTGAAAGCAATGTGTACCTTCTTGAGAATGCATTGCTACCACGTTCTCCTTACCTTGCTTGAACTTGATAATGTAGGGAAACGTCTCAATGAATCCCACCCATTTAGCATGTCGCTTGCTTAACTTTTGTTGCCCCTTTAGATGTTTCAAAGATTCATGGTTCGAGTGGATAACGAACTCTTTCGGCCAAAGATAGTGTTGCCAATGCTCCATGGACCTAACCAAAGCAAAACGTTCCTTGACATAGGTGGAATAATTCAAAGTAGCCCCATTCAATTTTTCACAAAAATAGGCTACGAGCCTTCCTTCTTTCTTGCTTAAGAGCCTGATGGCGACATAGCACCATCAATACCTCATGGACCGATTACAAGGGCAAGAGCAACCAAGATAAGGAAAGCTTTGGTTACATATCTCCAATCGAAGAAAGAACGACTTGACTTTGAAGTCATTTTTGAAGCAACAAAATTAGATGATGAATGTGTGACCAAGAAGTTATGGGATGTATCAATAATTGAGGGGATTGTAAGCTACATTTCCAGCCAAGAAAGCATCCAAAATGATAAGGGATACATAGAGACCGAATCGCTACAGTAATCGAATCGCTACAGGAACTGTGTCGCTACAGTACCGATTCGCTACAGTACCGGTTTTGGTTCACTTGTTGTCATTTTATTTCTTGCATAGTTAAGGGCTCTTTTGTGCAATTAAATGGCTGAACATTTGTATTAGGGTTTT
>JAWZTD010019847.1:0-19046 GCA_035221335.1 Echites panduratus
AATAATGCTTAGAGACTCTAGACAAAGAATTTTGAACATTCTATGTTATCAATCTTAGAATGAAACTTAGTAAATGGTATTGTTTATTGTAATTGTTATCCAAACTTTATAGTAGACTTAATGGCAAAAGATATATTAAAAACCCTTACAGTAAATATAAAAACATA
The DNA here is from genome assembly GCA_035221335.1 of Echites panduratus. Taxonomy (NCBI): domain Eukaryota; kingdom Viridiplantae; phylum Streptophyta; class Magnoliopsida; order Gentianales; family Apocynaceae; genus Echites; species Echites panduratus. Next base: position 168 of record JAWZTD010019847.1, read on the forward strand.
GAATCTTACATTAGAAGAGAAATCAACAGCTTTTCTATATAGAGTTTATTATAAAGTTATGAATACAATTGCTCCAAAAGCTAAGATATTTACTAAACCTTTAGAATCACTAATCCTAGAATCTAATAATTTACACTCAAATAGTTTTGTTCCTAAAACTATACCATGGAAACAAATATTAAATCAAGAAACCACATGGAATCTGGAAAATATACAAGAACCAAATGAAACGATTCAAAATAAAATACAACTTGGTAGATTATCCAACATCACTGAAATGACAGAAGGAACAACAAAACTACAATTTACAAGACAAAGTTTTTTCTTCTAGATTTTTAGAACCAAGTACTTCATACTCTAATGATAATACAAGATGACATAGTATTCATTTTACTCCAAATATTCCAAAACTCATTTACACCTTAAAAGAAACAGATTTATATCCTAAAGATAATGATAATATTTTCAAATTTGAAAATTTTTTTCACAAATGGATACTAGTTTACCTTCCCAATTAAATATGACTTTTATAAATGATTTTAAATTAGACAAAGACTTATTAAGAAAATGGTTTTTAAATGAAAAATATAAACCAAAAGGAAATGGTTTTTAAATTTTTTTTTTCTGCCCTCGAAAGAGAGGAGATAAAAAAAAATGGTATAATGATTGGGAAAGACTACAAACTCATTTAAAATTCTTTTTATGGTTTGATATGTACCTACAAAACAAGAAAAATTTTATAACCCAAGAAGATAAAATAAATATGATACAAATAAGCCGTCAACATCCTCTTCATATGATAGTCTTCATCACCAAGAGAAATAATCATAAAAACACAAGGAACTGAAATAAAAGTTTCTCCTTATAAAACAATTACTAAAGAAAATGAAAATTCACATAAAACATTAAAAGACATTGATAAAATATATCAACAAAATAATTTCACTAATCAAAAATCACATACTATTTCCAAACAAATATCTAATTCGGAAAAAACAAAATCAATTATTTCAAAACCTATAGATAAACCTTTAATCAAAATTAATGAACCAAAAATACCATTTACTTTAGGAAAAGACAAGAAATTGTTAGAAGATATAAGTGAAAAATTAATTAAATTAAACTTAGGCAAATCCATAAATAACTTAGAAGAAATAGAAAACACACCAGAAGATGAAAATCAAATTAATAAAATGTCTAGTAAAAAATGCCCTAATTTAAAAAAATTTTATAAAAGACCATCATTACCAGATACAAAATATGAGGAAGATTATATTGGAATCATAGCTTTATATTATGATTCTTTATATGAATGGAACTTAGATGGATTGACTGAATGACAAATATATATATATATATAATAAAATAAATCATATGACTATAGCTGCATTTAGTTATAAATCAGGATGAAAAACAAATCCACAAGCAGCTGAAATGATAACAGCAGGATTCTCAGGATCAATAAAAAGTTGGTGGGATAATATTTTAGCTGAAGAAGACAAATATAATATAAGACATGCTACAAAACAAATAATAGATCAAGAAAAGTTAAGAGAATCAACATCTACATCAATGGTAACAACTTCGACAATCCCATATGCAGTCACCGATAGTATTATGTACTAGGACAATGACATAATTTATATTTGTACATTGAAATGTATTTATGAGATTGATTTTTATTATATCTATTATTTCCATGATTAATACTATCTGCCTTTTCGTCATTAAGTAAAACCCTTTTAGCAATAGATATATTATTCTAAAGTCCCTATTAAGTTATTATTGTTGGAACAATAATAAATTCAGAATAGTATGTAATCTTATTGATGATCATTTTTTACTGATCATGAATATGGGGTATTCAGGTCATAATATAAATACATATTAAAGAATGATGTATTGGACATGACCCATGATGAGAATTACAACATGGATTATGTCATAAGTAATTTTCATCTTTATAGTCATATTTAAGTCCCTAAACTTGATTTCATCATAGATTTCTATGCGAGGAATTCTATGTCTTGACCTACTCTAATGTTATCTTTAATCCGATAATAATATAGACTTTAGTTGGACATAGCATGAATCATAGTAAAAAATGTGAATGAAAAAAGATGGGATTTGTTCCACTCATTTCGAGTGAAATATACTTTGGGCCCTTTTGATAATTTAAACTGAGAAATGCATAGCTATGCTCAAAAGAACCAATAAAGAGTTATTAGTATCATTTGTTTAGATAGTTTAATCAGGGATCAAGAAACGAATGATTAAGTTATGTAAGGATAACTTAATCCATGTCTTATACTTAATCCAAATCCTATGTGACTAAGGGAATAAATATTTTTAAAATAAGTTAAAATCAAACTATTGATTTTATTTAATTTGGGTAATCATAATGTCTTACTAGAGGCAGCTTATGACTTTTGGACTTAGACTTGCTGCCAATATTAAATAAACCTATAGGGTCACACAGTAAAAGCAAGTAATCATGACCTTTTAATTCATATTGAAATTATGACTTCAATTGAATTAGCAGATTTTCTTTTAATAGGATTTTAAAAGAAATTAAAATCATATTTTGATGAAATAAATAATTTTAAAATTATTTTCAATTATAATTACATTTTCTAATTCTAGGAAATTAGTAATAGAAATATAAAAGGGGAAGAGAAGCTAGGGTTAGGATTTATCATCCTATTTGATAGGTAGTAAGAAACCCTAGCCTTCGTCCCTTCTATATGTAGAAAAGAAAGGGCTTGCTAGGGTTCCTCTTAACATACAACCTATCTTTATAGGAAGAAAACCCTAGCCGCCTTTTTCTCTTCTTCTCTCTATATTTTCGGGACCAATCTCGCAAGCTTCTGAATATCAGGAAAAGAAAGAGCTGCTCTTAGACTTGTTATTAATTATAAACATCTAGATAAAGTTTTACAATGGATAAGATATCCAATCCCAAATAAGAGATATATTAAAAATAATTTATAACTATAATATTTACTCTAAATTTGACCTTAAATCAAAATTCCGGCAAATACAAATATATGGAAATGATAGATATAAAACTGCTTTTACTATTCCCTTTGGACATTATGAATGGAATGTGATGCTATTTGGTTTGAAAAGTGCCCCTTCTCAATTTCAAAATATGATGAATGATATATTTACTCCTTATTCAACTTTTTGCATTGTTTACATTGATGATGTGTTAGTTTTTTTCTGAAACGATTGATCAACATTTTAAAATATTTTACAAAATAATTGAAAGGAATGGATTATTTCTTTTTGAATAAAAAATGAAATTATTTCAAACAAAAATAAGATTTTCAGGTCACGAATTATATCAAGGATCTTACAGGATTATTTGTATATCTTTAGAATTTGCTTCTAAATTTCTTGATATTATAACAGACAAGACTCAGTTACAAAGATTCTTAGGTTGTTTAAATGAAATTTCTGATTTCATTAAAATCTTAAACAATTAGATGAGCCTTTATATAAAAGACTTATAAAAAATCCTCGTGCCTGTAATGATATTCATGCATCTGTAGTGAAACAAATTTTAAAAAAAAATTAAAAGTCTGCCTTACTTGAACAACTTGTTTCTTATCATTCTATTATTTGGACAAGTTCACAAAAATATTATTCTACTATAAAGAAAGAAATTTAATCTATTGTTTTACGTATATCCAAATTTCAAGATGACTTAATAAATAAAAATTTTCTTCTCAGAATTGATTGTAAATCGTAAAAGAAATTTCAGAAAAAGATGTAAAAAACATTGTATCAAAACAAATTTTTATTATATGACAAGCTTTATTATCTGCCTTTGATTTTAAAATTGAATTTATCAAAGGGGAATTAAATTATTTACCTGATTTTGTAACTAGAGAATTTTTACGGGGTGATGGATCCAACAGGACACCGAATGAGAGCTCCCTCAGTAAGACCTCTCATTACTAGTAATAGGTTAATTACTCTTTCTTCTCCTTCACCTTCCAAAAACAAATTATCTACTTCACTCCTTGAAACCCCATTACTTTCATATAAAGATGTTTTGAATCCAAATACATCATCTTTATTAACTCCTAAACCAGCTGACTGGTCAACGAAACAAAATTCTTACATGATAGACACTCTTGAACCTGAATTTGAAAAGAAAAATTCTAAGAAATATTCTCTTTATATTTTTATGATGACCAACACTTTGTTACTACAAATCCTTTAAAAACAAGAGAATTGAAAAAAAAAAAAAGTTGAAATCACTCATACCTATTAGCCAGACAAAGAAAACCTTCGAACTGAAAGACTCTCTTATTTGAAGTTTAAAATACTCTAGATACATACTATATCATCTTGGAAAACATCTCAACCAAAAACACCTATTTCCTTTGAAACCAAACAAAAACCTTTTACTTTATGTTTATTTTGACTATATAAAAAGCCTTTGAGTATTGTCTATTTATCAGACCATGTAAACAATTCCTGGCTCTTTTAGTTTATGATAAGTTGCCCAAAGAAAATACGAAGATCAATTTTAAATTGGTTTGATCAATTTGGAGCATCTATCAAAATCCTTCCTTTCGAACTGAAACAACAATTTGAAACAATAAAGAAAATTCTTTTAAAAATCTCTGAGACTGAGAAGTTATTTAATTGCTTTTATGAAAACAAATTTCCCTAGATAATGACATGGCAGTACAATAGAGAAATGGATAAATTCGGATCAAACATTTTGACAAATTCAAATAAAATGGTATGCTGCATTTGACACATCAAGAACTCAGAAGGGAAAAGAAGAAGAGATAAGATATGAGTCATCATCATTATCTGTAAAGGAAAAATTGAAACAAATGTTGACACAAAATGAAGAAATGAAAAATGATTTTTATGAAATGTTTGAAGAATTAATAGGAAAATCTTATTTAGACCCTACAAAAGAAGGAGAAACTGAATATGAGCCATTTGGTGGACCACTTGGACAGTCGCCACCAAGATACTGTTAACCAAACAACTGTAAAGTTGCTGAAAAGAAAAAGATGCTGATAAGAATGCTGAAAAGAAAAAGAAGATAAGAGGGAAAGCAAGAAGAAAACAAAATACTTTTATAAAATAGCAGACAAGAATCAATCATATTTCAAAATGTATTATTGTGGTTTATTGTATTTCCCTTTCAACTGAAGTCCGGATTTGAAATCCGAACATGCTTGTAATTTATATAAATGCTTTCATTTGTATGAAGAAGGTTTAGAGAGAATTCCGATAAGAATTCCAACCCTTGTTCCTAATCCTTGTAAGTACAAAAATGTTTTCAAATTGGTCTAATTTATTTTTTGATATTTTAGAAAATATAGCTTTGAGATTATTCTTAGTTGAAGTTGAAAATATTAGTGGAGTTTGCAAAAACTGGTATTTTGTTACAAAAAGTGTGAAATTATATTTGAAAAATCCTATTATTTATGAAGAAATTCATTATGATCTTGATCTTAGGATTAGATTTTGATTATGATGAAACAAATTGAATTATGTCTGGATTTTCTGAACTCCCTATAGACTTAGTAAAAATCATATTTTCTAAGTTATCTTGTTTTGATATTGAAAATTGTAAAGGTATATATCAACACTGGTTATCTGCCACTCTTCTTATAGACTTCTATGTATACATGATGGAAGTTATTTCGAAAAATTCATCCTTACTTATTTTCCTGAAATCATGGGTGATCCCTATATAGAACAAAATCTACAAAATCATTATGAAAGGAATATTGATTGTTATCTTTCTGATGATTAATTTGATCCCTCTTATCCTAAACTTGAGTACATTGAATGAAATTATTAGTTTTAAACTAATAATCTTCGTTGGCTTGCCGACAGAAGGCCACTTACTAAGTTCAAACAAACTACTACCTCCATCTCATGAATATAGTTCAGGTTATTTTTTTGCATATCTTAAAAAACGTTAGTTAGAGTAGTTAAAGTAATTAATTTTAAGGATAATTTTATTTTTATATCGTGTTTTTAATTTATTGAAATTGAAAGTAGTAAATATGAAGAGAGAATTAATGATGGTAATTTAATCTTTTAACCTTTAACTACTCCTCCTAAAAAAAGAAACTGGATTATAATTTGAAATAAAAAAAAAGAAACGTGGACTATCTTTATGGGACGGAGGTTGTATAAATTAAATCTTTCTATCTTCTATAAAATAATAAAATAAAATGAGAGTAAATACTGGAAGATAAATCAAGCAAATACTTCTGCTTATGTAAATATATATATATATATATATCAATCTTTTCATATTTTTACCCTTTCTTATTTTCTGAAAAATGATTCTGAATTAATATTATATAATAACAAATTAAAATTCAAAATGTAACACATAAAAAAATACAATTGATATACAACATAAGAATAAACCTTGTTAAATATGTATAATAAATCATGAGTTAGAATATTATTTAATGGCATTCAATAATTATCACAATTCAATTTATTAAATTATACTAGTTTTAAAATTACATTAACTAATATAAATTAGTTTCACTATCATTAAATTAAAAAAATTATTGTCATATCTTCTAAAAATTAATGTGTATTAATAAAAAAATTTTCAGAAAAATTTTATTTTATTTAAAAATAAAATATATTTCTTAAAGATTCTTCGTTTTCTTTTAGATTTTTAACTAAAATAACTAATTATGAGTTAAAATATTATTTAGTAGTATTTATAATGTATAAATACAAAAGATTCTTTTAAAAAGAAATAGATAATACAAGAAAAAGGGAAATATAAGCATTCTTTAACTTTAAATTTAAAAAAAATACATTAATATTAATTTGAATTGTTGACAAGTGAGACTTGACTTCCACTCATCTGCTTGGTATTATATTAGTTATTTTAATGAGAAGTTAAATATTTTTTTCTTTCTTTTAGAAGGGTGTTGTCAAAATATAATGGACGGTGGAGGGCAAGATTTTGACTAAATCACCTGGTATAAATTCTTTAAAGACATATAAGGAAAAAGGACTCGTAACTTCTAACTACCCGCTTCGATATTTAAATAAAAAAGATTCTTAAAGAATCAAAACTGAATGAAAAAAAGGTAGGAAGAGAGAAAAGAGAGAAGATGCATGTTACCTTATATAAAAGTCATTTTATAACCAGTAGAATAAAGGGTTCTTTTGTATTAAACCATGCAAAATCAATGTAATATTTCTTGTTCTAAACAGAATAGGAGTATTAGTGTATATATTAATAAGGATTAGTTTATTTATACATTATAAGTATTCTCATAAAAAATAAGAAAAGGAATTAGTGTATTTATATACTATATGCATTATCATAGATAAAATTGAATATACAAATTACAAGGATAAGTAAGTTTATTTTATTTTTGGACAAAAAAAATTGTATTTTCTTGTGGGTGACCCTGAATCTACCTCTTCAATATCACTTAAATATTTTTAATATGAGATTATATTTATGTCCAAACCCTAATATCATATAAATATATAAAAAACGATATCATACAAAAACTTATTTCAGTATTAAATGTTTATACGAAAATGGAGGTTTTGGTTAGAATTTCTTGATTTCTAGGTGATGTGAGGCATTTTCTGGCATTATCTTGACCTAAGAATCACTTTAGCAATAGAGTGCGAAAATTAATTATATTGTTAACCTACTTTAGTTCCAGACAACATGATTGAGTACATGCATGACTTTGTTGACTTTAATTATGCTAATAATTTGTTTATCTTTTAAATTAGGTTTTTATTTTGATATTATATATTTTTTAATTTAATTATTTAAATTTTAAATAGGTTAATTTAATTATTTAATTTTACTAGATTTGATAATTTAATCATTTAATTTTATTTAATTTTTTAATTTATCCATTTAATATTGTAATTTTATTAATTTTACTCTTCAATTTTATAAAAATTTCCAAAGAATTTAATCTTATAATGGTTAAATTAATAAATATTTAAAATTAAATGATCAAATTGATATGTTTGAAAGTTGAACGGTCAAATTAAATAAAAAGAATAAAATTTTGACCATTAAATTGATAGCTAAACCTTTTTTCTAATACAATAATATTCAATATTAAAAATGAAATCATTCAAAATTTTTTTAAAATATTGTGCAACCCAAACCAGATATTGAATTTTTATACATGAGAAGTAGAAATTTTAAATGTAATAGATTTAATTTATTAATAATAAAATAAATAATATATATTAACTGGATGCATATTTTAAAAAAATTATAAATATTACGAGATCGAATCATGACATAAATTATCAAATTCGATTTTTAAATTAAAAAAAATGTAAAGAAGATATATTATATTATATATTTCTTCAAATTCTCATTTTACGTACCAAATATTCTACCCCACTTTTCATTTGATATATTCTACCTGCATACCTACCAAATTTTCTACCCTATGTTTCAGACAACCTTGTCTAGGGAAGGCCTGACTAGACTTTGTTGACTTTGAATCAGCTTATTTGTAATAATGTAATCATTACGCGAATATTTTATGTGTTCCTTTTCCTTTACACTAAATTTATGAGATAAGTTTTGGTTTTTTACCAAGGTAAGAACATTAGCTTTTGCTGTCCGTTTTTAATTGAATATTTATATATTTATTTTAAATTATTTAAAAATAGATATTTTAGTTTTTAAATTAATTAAAATTTTATGTTAAATTAAAATTGATATGTTTAAAATAGATTATTTTTTAAAAAAATTTATATAAGTTAAAATGAAATATTTAATTTTGTATAGAAATAACCCCCCCAATTATAATACATCCGTAATATTTTTTTTAATTCATGCAAGTAAAAAAACTTTCTCAATTCGTTATATATTGTTACATCTAAGAATTTTACAACTTTATAGATTATATTTTTTAAAATATATATTATTTTAAAACTTGGAGAATTAAAGATCAGGAATGAGATAAATAAATAATTTTTTACTTTATAAATTAACTACTTTAATTTATTTTCCAAGTGTGGATTATAAATTAGAGGAGTTTTATGGGTAAAAAAATTATTTAATAATATTTATATTTTATAGACTGAATTTAGAGTATAATTTTTAAACACAATATAATTAATTCGGAAAATAGTAATTTATGAACATAAACTATTTTCTATTCACTCATAATACTCTATTTATACTTATAATAAATTTATGTGAATTTATTTCTATTTAAAATAGATTTAAAAGAACTATTTTACTATTAAATAATAAGAATATATCTTTTAAGTGAGAAAAGTGATCTGATTCTGTTGTAGATAGGATGACAAGGTAGAAATAAATAAATAAATATATATATATATTCTTTATGTATATAAATAGGTAAGAATAAAATTCATGGATATTGTTTAAAGGTGAAAAGAGTAACTGAGTGTTTTAAGTCAAAATATTTAGTCAGTTTTGTAATTTTCTCTTTGACCTTTTTTTTATTATATTAATTTTTAAATAAATTATGATCGAATTAATTAATTCTTCTCTAATCTTATTTCTTAAAAAAAAAAATCATTCGAAAAATTCAGTTGTCAATCATCTCACCAAATAAACAAAGAAACTCAGTATTATATTATTCAAATGAACTAAAAATGTTAAATATCATTTCTCACTCAACGAATCGTTAGAAATTTGAACTATAGTTTACTGCAGACTATGCGTTTACTGGGTTATATATTCTCAAATTGTTGTTTCGGTGAAGAAGAAGATCTCTAAGGTTTTGTTTACAACGATGATGATGATGATTTGGGAGGGAAGGGTGTTTCGAGCAATAACAATATTTCTGACTCTCATTAATGCCTTGATGTTCTCATCATCATCAGATGCATGCCATCCCGTAGACAAAGCAGCATTACAAGACTTCAAGAACGAGATCACTGATGACCCCCATCCCATGGACTGTTGCATTCATGGAGTCCATCTGAGAATTGCTGCACTTCTTGGCATCGCATTGTATGTGAAACCACCACCGGAAGAGTTTCTCAGGTCCATCTTTTTGATGAATATATTATAGGTTTCTACCCATATGCTTTGTATGGAACTCTCTCTCCGTCTCTCGGTAATCTTTCCCACCTTCAATCCCTCGATCTTAGCTACCTTCGTGGATTGCAGGGTCAGATTCCTCAAGAATTGGGAAAATTGTCACGCCTCGAATATCTCTCTCTTGACAAAAACAATCTTACCGGATCTCTGCCTGTTACATTTCGAGATCTAAAACAACTGAAGATACTCTGCCTCAATCATAATAACTTATCTGGTACTATCCCTTGGTCGATTTTTGAATTTTTAACTTCACTTAAAATACTTGATCTGTGGAAGAATCAATTCTCCGGCAGCATACCTGAAAGTATTGGAGAGCTCAAGGCACTGGAAATTCTTGATCTTTCTGAAAATAGTTTGAGTGGAAGTATTCCCACATCTATTGGTAATCTCAGTTCATTGACATCTTGTGCTTTATCAGAAAACAATCTCAATAGTAGCATACCCGAAACAATGGGCAAACTTCGACAGTTGAAATGGCTCGATTTGGGAAATAACAAACTCACAGGAACAATCCCGACAAGCTTCAAGAATCTACAGAGCCTAGAACATCCATTTTTGTCAGGAAACCAAATCAGCGGCCCAATTCCTCCACAGATAGCTGAACTTCAGAATTTGACATGCATAGATCTGTCATGTAATCCTCTTGGGTTAGTCAGCGTACCAAATTGGTTCCAGGAATTGAAGAGTCTAACAAGTATACTTTTAAAAGGAACAGGGTTGAAGGGACAGCTACCGAAATGGTTGGCTTCATCCACAATAGGAACACTTGAACTATCAGACAATGAATTGACGGGAGAAATTCCAAAGTGGATCGGAAACATGACCAATCTTCAATATCTAAATTTGTCAGGAAACCAAATCAGAGGCCCAATTCCTCCACAGATGGCTGAACTTCAGAATTTGGAACACATAGATCTGTCATTTAACATGTTGAGGGGACAGCTACTGAAATGGTTGGCTTCATCGGCAATAGAAAAACTTGATCTATCGGACAATGAGTTGTCAGGAGAATTGCCAAAGTGGATAGGAAACATGACCAATCTTCAAGATCTGGATTTATCATAAAATGACTTCCACTCAACAATTCCAGCTGAACTTCGGAATCTTTCTCAACTATATCACCTAGATCTTCACTCAAACTGGTTCTCTGATGGTCTTGAAAACTTGTGGTAGGTGGTACAAATTAAGGCAACACTAGTGTTAGATAGATACACATAATAGATTACGATATATATGATTCTGCATTGGTAATGAAACATCTTATCAGTACATCCGCTTTAATTACTTCCATTAAATTTGAAGCCTCTCATTCTTAAAATAATTGGCTCTTAATTTGTTATTTTATTTTTGTTGTTTTTACGGTTATGAAATCAGAACTATTTAAGAATGATCTAATAAGCGACAGCACTTCTCTTCAATGTCAAGAAAGCAGACAACTGCCTCAACTGATAACAATCATTATCCTTGATATGTAAAATATCTATTTCTTCATAATCTTGATGAATGGAAAACGTGATTGGGTCGAGAAACCCGATAGGATTAGGAAACTCGATAGGGGCAAAAACCCGACAGAGGTTAAAAATCTGATGGAGTTAGGAAACCCGATAGAGACATAAAACCTGAAGAGAGTTATAAACCTGAAGGAATCTTTTAATTTGATTAGTATTATCTAATCAATTCATGGGGCTGTTATGACTTAATAATTGAGCGGTTAATCAATGATGAATTAATTGATTAATTGCTCAATTCACTTTTCTAAAGTTATTGGTTTTAAATATGTAACGGTCAGCGAATTTAATTCCCATATTCAAATATTGATAGTTATAACTGTAAATAAAGAGGTGAAAAGTCAGGAAATGTCATTAAAGAGACATAATGACTTCATTAACGAACTGCGTGGGTTTTGATTCTTCTTAAGGAAAATTAATATACGTAGGCGGCATAAAATTCCTTCAATCCATTAACTCATCTGGATTTTTTCTCTAAAAGCTAAAGAATTCCTTCGGTTTTTCACTTAGTCCAATTTTTGCATTATCATTTTGGAGCCCACGTCGGGCTGAGTTTTTCTAGATTCTTTAGTTTTCCATTTCCAATCACACAGTTTTTAGCTTGAAAATGTCTTCACATCACAATGAAGCTGGTCCTTCAAAGAAAAAAGGAAAACCATCAAAACGTTCACGACATGTACCTGAAAGTGTGGATGTTGAAATAACAGACACATAGCCAAATGTTACACCAACACTAGTTGTACTAGTGGCACCAGGAGATCCCTTGGTTATGATAGCCTCAGCAGCTGATGCATCTAATACAGAAAGGCCTCAAGTTGAAGTAGATCGTGAACTATATTTACAGATGAATCAAACTTTACAACAACTGGCTGCTTCTTTATCTAGAAGTTAGGGTTCAAAATCACAACACACTCTAACAAGAATGCAAAAAATATCTTCAAAAGATCTCCATCATCATTTGAGTAGATGGAGAGAAGCATAAGCATCTTCAAATCCCTCTGCACAGGATGAAGAAGATTCATGAATTCCTCCCCCTCCTCTTCGTCAGCATGAAGACTTGAGGGATCATTTGTTAAAGCTCAGAGGCTAGTCCGAGCAACGGAATCATGATAATGAGGGAGCATATAAGGCCAGCTCTCATCATCATGATGAAATAGGAATTCTGTTGATCGTTCTGCTTAAAGAGTTCCTATCAAACAATCACAAGTCCTTCAGGATTTGTTACCAACAGCTAAGCCTTCTGATCCACTGTTTCACTGGTCAGTTCACCTTTGTCTATTGAAATCAGACAAAGACTAATCCAATCAAGATTTAGACTTCCAATAAACATGACCAAATATGATGGTACCACAGAACCAAAACATCATTTGATGGATTTTATGGCATATATGGAAGTAAACACATATGAGGATCATGTGTATTGCAGAATATTTCCCTTGACATCAACCAAAAAGGAGATATTATGGTTCAGTTCTTTACGTCGATTACTTCCTGGAGGTAGCTATAGGAATTATTTCTGAGAATTTTCCAAGCTAGTGGAAAATGTAAGAAGGATTTGCAAAAGGGGTTTTGAAATCAAGCAAAAGCCTAATGAGTCAACTAGATGTCTACTTTAAACTCTTTAACAATGAGGCATTTGAGATTGATGAGAAAAATGATTTGCTTTATATATCAGCTTTTAGGTGTAGGCTTAAAAAAGGATATATCACCTCTCGGCTTGCAAAGCAAAATCCTCAAACCATCACTGGCATGCAAGTTATTCTTGAAGCTCTCGTTAGAGGAGAAGAAGATAACAAGGCAAAAGATTTCTCTTCTTTTTCTATTATTGCTAAAGCGAAAGAGGAAAGGAAGTCAGGTCCTGTATCAACATTTCAGGATAAGAAATGGCCTCGTGAAATCCCAAACAGAACATCTACTAATGGGAAAATGTCGAAAAGTTTTGATTTTACACCCACTCCATTGAAGATTTCAGGAGCAGAACTTTTAATGAAAGTGGAGCAAAAGGTAATTTTAACATTCCCGAAACCTAGCAGGACTCCCAGGCAAAAGGGGGATTCAAATAGGTATTGCCATTTTCATCTGGATATTGGTCATAACAGTAAAAAGTGTTTTGATTTGATGAAACAAATAGAGAAAGCAAGGATATTTCAAAGAATTTATTGTTGAAAAAGCAGATGAAAGATAGAAGCAGAAAGTTCAAGAAGATAAGCCACGTGTTGCAGAACTGAATGCAATTGATCATTCAGAATTTCCTGAAGCTTCAAAGAAACGGAAAAGATGAGATAATCCTTTAATCGTTTCAATACAAATTGGCAATTTCACAATCAAGAAGGTATTGATTGATTCAGGAAGCACAGTTAAGGTGCTATATAAATCTTCCTTTGAAAAAATGAAACTCCCGAGAGAATCTTTGAAAGAATCAGGAGTGGATTTGATTGGATTTACTGGAGATTCAGTCAAAATTCAAGGAATTTTAAACTTGAGGACAGTGGCCAGATCTAGTGAGCATGCTTTTGGGTCTGATTTAGAATATGCAGTGGTTGATATGCCAAGTTCTTATAATGCAATTCTTGGCAGACCAGGGTCGGTAGCTTTAAACACTCTAGTTGATCTTCCTAATTATTCTTTAATTGTGAGAGGGATGTCCTCAACGTTCACTATTCATGGAGATCAATAAGCTGTTGCGGAGTGTTATTTAACAAAAGCTTCATCTGGAAGTAAAAGTCCTTCATGAAAAGTCCCTGAAGATGATCCGGTTCTCAATCTTGGGATTGATGATCAGGAAAGAATTCAAGCTTTTGATAGCTTTGAAGTGTTCCATCAAAATAATCATTTCAAATCAAATCCTGCTGATATCAGTAGGGAATTGAAAGAATTCCTGAAGGACAATCTCTATGCTTTTAGGTGGACATCTACTGACCTGAAGGGTATTCATCCTTTTGTTGATGAGCATAAGGTTGGCTTAATACCTAAAACCTAATACAAAGCCAATCAAACAAAAGTAAAGAGCCTATGCTCCTGATAGGGTGGAAGTTATTTAAAAAGAAATGAAAGCCCTTCTAGATGCTGGAATTATTGAAGAAATTCAATATCCTGATTGGCTTGAGAATCTAGTGGTGGTCAAAAAGGCAAATAGACAATGGAGGATGTGCAACGACTTCACCACATTGAATAAATTTTGTTTGAAAGATTCTTATCCACTTCCCAAATTGATCATTTAGTGGATTCCACATCCTGGGTATGAATATTTGTGTGTCCTGGATGCTTATAAGGGTTATCATCAATTCTCGATGACTGAAGAGGATAAGTCCAAGATGTCTTTATAACGGAAGAAGGCACATTTTGTTACAAAAAGATGATTTTTTTTCTTAAAAATGCTGGAGCTGAATTTTGAAAGATGGTGGATAAAATCTTCAAAGATCACATTAGGAAAGACATGGAAGTTTATGTTGATGACATGATTATCAAATCCAGAACAACTTCTATTGATTCATGATGTTAGAAATGTGTTTCACACATTAAAGTTGTCTGGTATGCACTTGAATCCTGAAAAGTGCACTTTTGCTGTGAAATTAGGAAAATTCCTTGGATATATGATATCAGCAAGAGGAATTGAAGCAAATCTAGAGAAGATTCAAGCATTGATAAATATGAGTCCTCCTAAAAATATGAAAGAAGTTCAGAGGTTAGCTGGAAAAATGGCAGTAGTAGGAAGGTTTATCTCAAGACTTGCTGACAAAAGAGAAAAATTTTATAATCTTCTCAAAAACCTAAAAAATTTGAGTAGACTTCTAGATGTCAATTAGCATTTGAAAAGCTAAAAGCTTATTTGACCAAACCTCCACTACTTGTAACTCCTCAAACAGAAGAACCTTTTCAACTTTATATAAAGCAAAGTGAGAAAGCTGTGAGTTCATTTTTACATTGTGAAAGGGAGGGAAAACAACTTCCAATTTCCTATGTAAGCAAATTATTACAAGGAGCTGAAATAAAACATCAAGTAGAGAAATTGATTTATGTTGTGATCTTAACTGCTAGAAGACTTCTTCCATATTTTCAAAGTCATTCAGTAATAGTAATGACAAATGCACCACTTAGACAAGTTTATGATAAACCTGAAATTTCAGGAAGGACAATGAAGTAGGCATTAGAGTTACCAGGTTATGAAATTAATTTTGAACCAAGAAAAGCTATTAAAGCTCAAGCACTAACAGATTTTGTGGAAGAATGCACAAGAGAAAGTTCTATTCAAATAGAAGTTTCACAAATTTATAATACAGACACTTGGATCATGCATACTGATGGATCCACCAAGAAAGATAAAGCTGGAGTAGGGGTTCTTTTAACAAACCCGAAAGGCGAAAAAATTCCATTGGCTGTCAGGTTTGGATTTCAACCTTCAAACAATGTAACTGAGTATGAAGCTTTATTATCAGGGCTTCGTTTGGCAAGTCAAATTGGTATCAGGAAACTTCTGGTCTAAGTTGATTCTCAGGTTATCTAGGGATAGGTATCAGGTCAAACTGAAGCAAAAAATGAAGGTATGAAGAAGTATTTGGAAAAGGTAAGATAAATAACTTCTCTGTTTGATCAGTTTTTAATCGAGCATATTTCCAGAGGGGACAATGCATATGCTGATGAGCTGTCTAAATTGGGCAATGAGGAAAATACTCCCAAATTTCATTATGCCCTAGAAGATATCAACTCAACAAAAGTGTTATCTAACTAATTCAAGAAATGATTCGAGAACTAATATAATTTCCTATTTAAATGATGGGACTCTTCCCATTGATAAAATTCTTGCAAGGAAAATTAGGAGATGGGCTCCAAAGTATATCTTGAAAGAGGGACAGTTATATAAAAGGTCATATACTTGGCCTCTATTGAAGTGTCTTGTTCCTCAGGAAATTCTTTATGTTATAACTGAAGTTCATGTATTCATTTGTGGAGGACATAGTTTTGCAAGAATTTTGGCATAAAGAATACTTCGTCAGGGATATTATTGGCCAACTATGACATCTGATTTAGAAGATCATGTCAGGGAATATCCTGACTGTCAAAAGAATAGGAGTTTAGATTCTACTCCAGTTGTTAATTATCATCTAACTACAGCTTCAATCCCTTTTGACATGTGGGGAATTGATATTCTTGGTCCATTTCCAAAAGCAATAGGAGGACTGCAGTTCCTAATTGTCGCAGTAGAATATTTTACCGGATTGAAACTGAAGCAGTAAACATCATAACAGGAAAGAAAATTTAATCATTAGTGTGGAGATGCATTATTTGTAGATTTGGTATTCCAAGAGTACTAATCTCTGATAGTGGACAACAATTTGTGGGAAGTCCATTTAAAGATTTCTGCAAAAATCTTGGAATTGAACAAAGGTTAACTTCAGTTGGATATCGGCAAACAAATGGATTGGCAGAAGTGAGTAACAGGACTTTGTTACAAGTTTCAAGAAAAATCTTGGAAGGTACAATAAAAACTGGACAACTCCAAGAACTGGAACTGGTGAAACTCCATTCAGCTTATGTTTTGGGGTAGAAGCATTACAACCAGTTGATGTTAGAGAACCATCTTTCAAAATGATGCAATATGATTTTGAAGAAAACCAAATCAACAGAAGAACATAACTGGACTTGATTGATGAAATCAGAGCTGAAGCGTATCAAAGGGATCAGTCTTACAAAAGAATAATTACTTCCAGGTATAACAAAAAGGTTAAACCCAGAAGATTTCAGGAAGGTGACCTTGTTTTGAAAAAGGTAGATGTTGCGGGAAAACTAGATCAAAAATGGGAAGGGCCATATATTGTTTTTGAAGCAAGAGAAAATAGAAGTTATATTCTTTCTGATTTGAATGATCATAAACTTCTTAGACCATGGAACACTTATAACTTGAAAAAGTTCTATGTGTGGCAAATAAGTCTGGATTTCTGTCATTCTAGTTTTTTACCATTTTTATCAACAATATGTGCTTCAGGATTTTTTCTTTCTATGATGATTGTATAAAGTCTGGTTTGCATCTCTATCTTGTTTATATTACAAGTTGATCAGTTTAATTTGTTCACGAATTCTGGAAGAATATCATTTAGATATAATTTGCTTCACGACTTTTAGCACAATTTAACAAGAGAAAGAATTGTAATAGTTCTAACCTTATGATTCTCATCGTTCAACACATGCTCTTTAATTCCCAGTAGGGATTTCAAGTGTGGTGAAGTTCTATAATTTCCACCAGCGATTTCAAGTGTGGTATAACAACATAACCAGTCAAAATAGCAATCTATTGAACAATCTTGATACCTGTGTAACAAGCTCGCCTTGACTTCTTATTTTGGCTTACAATTTTACTCTCAACTCAGTTTTTCTTCAAGTATTTCAGGAACAAGTTGTGCATCAGCAACCAACTTTCCTGTAATGGAGATGTACTTGTTTTCCTTGACAGCAAATGAAGAATACAGGTTTTTTAGGTCAGCTTGTAACTTCTCAGCACTGTCATTCCCTGTTAAGACTAAAATCCTAAGTCCAGACTAAGCCTTGAGTTTTTGCTCCAGTGCGGCTTTTTAAGTTTGGAGACTTTCCTTCTCTTTTTCTAGATCCCTCATTGATGTCTCCAAACTGCTCTTCAGAATCCTGAAAGAATTTAAAGATTCTTACTTCTGGTAGCTTCAAAGTTTTTGGCTTCTGTCAGGAACTCAACTTGCTGCTCCAAATTCGATATTTGCTGACCTTGATTAGAAACCTGACCATCTAAATTTTGCTTCTTATAATCCAAGTTATCAACCTGGTTTAAAAGATTCATTTTCTCCTCCATAAGCTTTTCATTTTCTCTCTTCCAAGTAGTAATTTCTTGATTAGATTTTTCTTTTGCAACATCTTATTGCTCACAGTGAAGAGACATTCATGTACAAATAGCACTAGCCTACAAAAAGCACAATAAGCTCTATCAGTTATTGAAGGCAACAAGAAATATAAACTCATATTTTGGAAATATTTCTTACCATGACACTAACAGTAGGAAGAAGGTTTGCAAAACCTTGATTTCCTAGGCTAGCCAGAATTGTAGCATCATCCATCATACCATTCAATTGCACCCGAGAGTTTAAAAATTTTACAAAGTTTGAAGTAAAGGATATAAGTTCCTCAGTGGTGTGAATAGGAGTTTGCTGGTTTTCTTCTGGAATCATATCTGATAGAGACCAAGGAGCTTCGATTGAAACAACTTGAAAATATGCTTACAAAGATAAAGTTTATATTTCAAGACTTGAAGATTTT